>AWUE01021870.1:0-19313 GCA_001974825.2 Corchorus olitorius
GATCAAGGGTAAAACAGTAATTTTGACATCTTAAAGCTGATAAGGTAATCCTATAACTTTACATACTCAATTAGAGTGTTTAGATAAGCCGAATCCTTTTCTGAGGGCAAAGTTGTAATTATCCTCGCTCGAGGGTAAAACGGTCATTTGCACTATTATTGGTTTCATAACGTACATATGAATTCAATAATGTGAGCAACATAGTCAAATTCTCACAATTCCACCCTTAAGGGTAATTTCGTAAATTTGATGACTACAGGGCATAATGGTAATATCGACAGATCGAGGGTAACATAGTAATTTTACCCAAACGAGTCACTACGGTATCTTTCCAATCCTGAATACGCGATCTTCAAGTTTAATTACATGTATCGCGCTCTTAGGGGCAAAATAGCAAATTTGCCTATCAAGGGTATTTCGGTAAATTTTCACTCTCTCAAAGTGCGGTGACATTCCTTATATGTTATAGTTGTGACCCTAATCGGTCGGATTCGAAATTGCACCTCAATGGAATAGAATAGTGCACTTTGGCTACTTAGGGGCAATATGATAATTTACCCACTCCTAGGGTAAAACGAACATTTTATGATCCTATGAATATCACGGAGTGACACGAGAATTATTCGGACAAATTATCACAACCGATGTGGTTTAATTCTTTGAATTCCTCTTCAAAAGGGTAAATTTCGTAATTTAACATATTAAGGGTGATTTAGTAATTTTACCCGTCCAAGGGTAAAATTGTAACTTCATTTACCAATTTATTAAATCCAATTCTTTATTCTAAAATTTTTCTTTTATTTCTTTTATTTTCTTTTTCCCTTTTTTTTATTCTTTTTCCTTTTCTTTTCCTTTTCTTTATTCCAAAATGGGCTTGGGCTTGGTGGTTTTTTTTTTGTCTTTTCTTTCTTTTGGCTGCTTGGGCTTGGGGCCCAAGCTTGGGCCAAGCTCTGGCCCACGCGCCAGGCCTAGCGCCTGGGCCAAGCGCTGGCCCACGCGTCTGGCCTGGCGCCTGGGCCAGCAAGGCCTGGCCCAAACGGCCTCTTTTCCCTTTTTTTTGTTTCTGTTTGGCTGGTCGGAATTTCTAGATTTCCGACCAGCCCCTGTTTTGGCCAATAACAGCCATTTTTCAACCATTTTTCTCACCAAATTTTCATTTCAAATTATTACCCAACATATCTAATCACAAACCCAAACAATATACACATGTAATCATCGCCTAATCATCAATATTCATCCATTTAACACAAATGTGGAACTTACCCATAAACAATCCATTTGCTTCAAATACTCCATCAAGCTTCCAAGGCTTCACCAATACAATTTCTTAGCCTCCAAAACAATAAATCCAAATTACAAATCAAGCTTGAAACTAAATTTCAAAAGCTTAGACTTGATTAACCAAAATCACATAAATACTTACTCCACCATTAAAACCTCACTTGGATGCTTTGTTAAGACCTCCAAAATCCCAATCAAATGGTGAAAATCGGACAAGCAGGGTGAGGAGATGATCTAAGCTTTATTGCATGATAAGTTTAGGTCAATTTCATGGCCAAAAATTTTGAGAGAGAGTATGGGTATAAACGGGTAGAGGGAGAGGAGGTAGAGGAAGAAGACAACTTGAAACAAGAAGAGCAAGTGGGGTATTTCAATACTTCCAAATTTGGCAAAATTGCTAATTGGTCCCCTTACATCTTCATCCTAACTAATGTTGATTCCAAAACTCTTTTAAATTGATTTAGCCCCTCACTTCTTTTTCTTTTAATTTCTTTTTATTCATCCAATTTCTAAAAAATTATAAATCCCTTTAATCAATTTGTTTCCCAATTAAATTTCTTGAATTCTTTTTAATTATTTTGATACTCAGTCACACCAATCTAAATTCCTAATGAAATTATAAGTTAAGCTAACATGAATTTAGCCTTCACAGATATACAGGCCTAAATCTAACCACAACCAATTCAAAACATAAGCTATAATCATAGGGATAGATAAGAAAACATGAATCAAATCATCAAAACGCAAACAACATCAAAACAACATAACATAGTCAAAACCATCATAGCAAATTCGGCAAGGACACAAAGTAATCAAAACCGAAATCATCATGACCAAATCGATATGAATAAAACTCCTTCACATAGATTAAATTGTCAAGAAATTGATTATCACTTACATTGGAAAGATTAAAGAAACTTACTCAAACATGATTGAAGAAAACATCATCGAAATCTTCTTCATCATAATCAACATACAAGTCGACACAACTAGGGAAAAGTTGCGCCAAGGGTGGCGGCTTACCCTTGAGAGAAAATCTCAAAGTCTAATTTGTGTGTTATGTGAATTATGATCATTCCTAAAATAATCTTACCTATTTATAGGCAAACCTAAGACACATCCTACCCTTAAGACAATCAATAACAGCCCTTGGATGTGGCGGTTTGAAGGGTAAGATAGACATCTAATTTCCTAATCCTATATAGAATTTACATTAGCTTAGGATCAAAGCAAGGGTCTTGATTGGTTGAAGTAGATCATCTTCATTAATTAGGATCCTCCTTGACCAATTGAAGTGCTCCACATCATCATATACAGCTACATAAACTGTTCAGAACCTCCCCAAGTCAATTTAAGCTTTCCTAAGTCAAGTAGGAACATAGGTCAAATCTGTCCAGAATCTTCAAGGGCATTTTCGACCATCTTAACAACCGAATTGGACTTCGAGGTCGAAAACATAGTTGTAGAGCTTAAAGTCCTCTTTCCAACGGTGTATAATTTGCATTTTCTGAGCTCCAAATCAAAAGATATGGATTTTATACCGAAACTGCACATAAGAAGTTTTATGTTTACTAGATCTGGGAATTACTGCATCATCAAAATTATTTGCATTACTGAATCATAATTACTAATTGGACTTGAACTTCTTCATTGGTCATGAAAACATCCCACTGAACCATAGATCTTCAGATTTGGCTTCAAGACATCAGATTTAGCTTTTTGGACTTCATGGGTTGAAATCAGTAGTTTCTCCGAATAGCTCCAAAATTGCTCCAAGTCTTCATCTTCTTAAACAATAGCTCCAAATGGTCCTAAAAACACAAAGATGAAGTATTCTATGGAAAATAGCAATGATTAATCACAAAAACAATGTAAAACAGCATAGAAAATAAGCACTTTATAATGACTTGTCAAAATCTAAGTGTACATCCATGGGAATTTCTGGACAAATTATAATATTAAAGTCAGTATTAGGGGCACAAATCTCTTCATAGGAGAGGCTAATTACTTTGCATATTATCTTAGCAATGAATAGGAAATATATGTATAGGTTTAAAGCAGTGCTACCATAATTTTCATCTGGTGCACTTGCAACATCCTATCAACTAAAGACAGAAAATTCAATTGCTAATTGCTTAAGACACAGTAATATTTCTCATTTCTTTCACTAAAACAGAGACATATAATGAAACTAATCATTTCATTAATAACAAAAACTTACAAAAAAACTCCAAAAACAAGATATTAATTGATTCCCTTTGAAAGTGTAATTCATAGAGGAACCAAATTTCTAAACAAATATCAAACGGTTCTAGGTGCTCCTTTTTTTGCAATGATTGAATAGGTCGAAATAATCTAAGATAAGGGGAATTCCATGTTTGACAAGTCAAATGAATGTTGAACCCCCCTTCCGCAGCTGCTCGACAGAAGTCAATGTCTTTAACATCAACATTCATTTTGGCATTATCTTGCTGGATGTATATTGGGTACCTGAAGTCAAAAAAAAGTAATACCCAACTAAGCCAGTTAATTCACTCCATATGTATGCAATAAACTAGTATCAACCACAGTCCATGTTCACAAATCAAGGAATCATGATAACAATTAACAAACAAATATACAAACAAATAAATTTAAACAATACATCTTGTCATCACTAGGCCACTTTAATTTGATTGCAGGCAGCTTTTTCAATTAGAAACATTTTTATAACTTCTTTAGTAATAGAAGCTATTGGCTTAGTTTCCAATGTCCCTGCAAGTCTATTCACACTTGATCTTAGCTGGTTGTTGAGTGAAAACTGCGAAGCATCTTATTTTTCCCAAGAATAATTCATTTCCTTCTTCATCGAACCTTGGCCCACCTACGGCAACCAAAAAGATAACTTTGGGAATGAAATTTGTACTCTTACATGTACGTAACGGGTCCTCCTCATTTGGAAGTAGATAGTAGTTTGGTGATTTTTCTGTTTGGTAGAACCACTTCTCATCAATGTTAACTATGTCATACATACCATTAAAAGTGGGATCCTCCGGTATACTGTCATCTTCCAACATCTTTATGCAGAACCGAAGCTTAGCTATTTTGTTTTTAGGTGTTAGCTTCGGCTTGATGGCATTTGAATGGCAACGGAAAAGCCCTTTCTTATGAAGTCTTTGACAAACATATTTGCTTGCGTTCAATGTAGTGGCCATACATCTAAAAGTGGACCTTTTAGATAAAGGAATACTCTGAAATTGAGCAACATCAATTTGAACTCTTTTACGATCGCAGTTCTGTGTCTTTCTATGACGCACATCCCCAGTGGACATCCCTTGCTTCCAAATGTGGCGAATTGTTTTAGTTGAAGTTGAATATGTGAAAGCCAACATTTTCTTTACACCTCTTCTCACTTTTTAGTTAACGTAATTCTGCAACAGAATACGGTATATGGTTTCGCGTTCTTCATTTTTCAATGTTTTAGGATGCCTTATGCCATCACTGCCTTGCTCTTGAGCCTCATCCATATCAGAATCATTTATGCCATCACTGCCTTTCTCTTGAGGCTCATACATATTAGAATCATTATGCCATCACTGCCATACTTTTCAGTCTCATCCATATCAGAACCATCTATGCCATCAGTGCCTTGCTCTTGAGCTTCATCCATATCACCATTTATACCATCATTGCCTTGTTCTTGAGTCTCTTCCACGAGAAAACCATTTATGTTATCATTGCCTTCTTTGTTAGCCTCTTCCATTGTAAAACCATCATCAAATGGATAAACTGCAAGAAATTTGTCAGTTTGTTTTCATTTTCATGCTTTCATTATAATTATAAAATGTCTCCATGTAACCTCATAAGATCATATAAAGCAAACTGACATATTTAAGAATGCAACAAAATTAGCAACAGGACCACAAAAACTTTTGCCAAGATGAAAGAGTTCTTGCCTGAGATTTATATATGATTACTTTACTTTATCTTTTGGACATATATATTAGAAGAAAAACAAGCTGGTAACATAAAAACAAAAGAGTATAAATATTGGAACTTGATGTGAAAACGAAGTCTCAAAAACACTTACACCCCCACTAAAGGATTTCTCTTTCAGAAGTTTTTGTTTTAAATAACTGTTTTTGATTTCGTTGAATCAAAAATCTGAACAAGGACCATGTGGTAACTTAGGAAGTTAGGATTATTCAATCCTAGACAAGCCCACAAGAATGTCATATCTTAGAAAGTCAATATGTTTCAAATATTAATATAAGTTAATTGAACAACAATCTTATCCAAGATGACCAGATTTAGTTCCTTATACAAAAATTAACTTTTGGCAAAAAAAAATACAAAAATTAGCAGATCCACTTTACTATAATAATTATTCCACAGAGGGAACTTTAATCATAAGTATTAACTGGAACCTACATTTCTTTTCCTATCTGATTCTTTGGAATAATTCTTGTATATCAATTGAAACCTCAAGAGGATCTCTTAAGTCTGCTTCCCAAATCCCAAACTTCAGATATAACTAAAAGGCATAAGGCTTCACACAAACAAACCCCAGAACACCATAAAGAACACATGTAAGATAGGTGGTGTTGTCTATTAAGTCACACTAACATTGCTCATGTTAATTCAAAGAGACTTACACCTTAACTTCGAGTTGTAAACCAATGACCAAAGCCAGAACACAAAGCCCAACTATGATCAATTTTTTTTCATTGGTTAGTATATCTAATTACTGTCATTCTAACACTTAGATATCAAAAGCTCCTAACAATGATTGTGACACAAAAGCCATATATATGATCAATTTTTTTAGCATCAGCACAGACATCGTTCTTTACATATCCATATCCGGGTATGGGCATTGAATTTCCACTTGTAGCTTTAAACTTAAATAATGATTTAACATTTTTTCATTTCCTAAAATATTCTTTACAATTATATGGATTATGCCTAAACTTCATACATAAATAGGCAGATAGATATTGACTTAGTATACATAAACACTAGTGATTAAATTTCGTTTCAAAGACTAAGAAAAAAGCACTAATACACAAAAAAATCAAGTCAACCTTTATCAATGTGTTAAACAACACCACCCCTGACGAACCCCAGTTTATCAACAAAAAACTGACAGCCATAACCATTTACTTAGAGAAACTATATTTACAAAACAATCAACTCAACACCAACCATTCCAAGACCAAACGGCCAAAAAACAATAATAAAAAATGCTATAAAACAATAAAGTTAATGCTATACTAAACTTTAAAACCAAGAAGTATTAGGGAGACTACTCACTCATTAGTTTGAGTGAAATCTCCATTAGAACTTACAGAAATGGCGACAAAAATGGTGAAAACCTTGTTGTCCACACAAGCTCTAATGGGCGGTTACAAGCTAGAATTACACAAGCAATATAATTGTCTATTATGAGGTGTGGCTAGGGTTAAGTTTACAAGAGTATTTATATGCAAAACTAGGGCTTAAGTGATTAAAGACGCCCATCTTGGGCTTAGACAATGAGTAGATGGCTGGCCTTGCTCTTCAAGTGTGTGCGCACGTTGGCACATGCGCTCATATGTATACTCTCTAGGCAGCTATTGGACTTGTAATTTTTCTCAGATCATCACCTTGGATCATATAGGTGATGACATGGGCTTCCATGGGTGTGTAGGACGTTCCATGCTTCCATGTATGGGGACATATGACTACATGTCGCCACATGTAGACACATTTTCTCATTTCTAAGTTTCTCAAGTGCTCCAATATCGTTCTTGATCCAATTTGACTCCATTTAGCTCCATTTTTACGACACATTGCACATTTCTCTCCAAATTGGCCTATGAAGATAAAACATACTAATGTAGGTAAAGTTAGCCCAATAAAAGTTATAAAACCATGTGAAATAGATATATAATGCATGCTCTATTTTGGTCTCATTAATTCTACTTCTGCTTCTTGTCCAACGTACAAGTATCAAAGCTGGAAAAACAATCATTAGGCTAATAATCAGTAGGTAGAATTCTCTTCTATCAGTCGGCATTTCTCCTCAACCTGCTTTCACCTGAAGACTAAATACATAGAGCATGTTATATACAAACGCATAGTGCATGTATAGATAATATTGCTTCTCCATGAATGAATTAACTGGCTTATTTGATTTTTTTTTTTTCATTTTGGGTGTTTAAACTTGGAATTTGGATTACATATGAAATAACTTTTTTTTTTCCAACTTATTTGAATTAACTTAAAAGTGGCTTATATGTTTGACATAACTTATCTACTGAAAGAAGAGTTTTTGACAAATGCTTCTAGAAAAAACTTCAATTTGGAGTTTCTGATTTTTAGTTTAAAATAATGAAATATACTTTTGAAAAGCACTTCCGAATTTATTGTTTGGCCCGATTTAAACTTTTTCGGTTGATAAGCTGTAAAATAAGTCGATCCAAAAAGACACTTAAATTCTTGATGGGCTACATTTGCGTGCAAATGCAAAGAGAGGCTCCCCTTGGGGTCCGGCTCCAGTCCATTACTATATGTGACCAATGATTTCCAATACAGTTTTGGATCATTGACATGTGTATAATTGATTTCTAATGGTTATGATTAAAACCCTACCTTAACACCGTTAAATATACTACTTTGCTGGTTTTTCTTTCTTTTGCACCAGACACAATCTCCCATAGATCGAAACCTCTCGCTCATCCATGCCGGACAAGGACTTTGATTTTCCTCGATTATGCTCGCCTATTAAAGTATATATAAGAGACTTTAATACATTTGAAATAAGCAAGCAAGAGAGTAGATATCAACACTATTCCTTTTGAGTTTTGACGTACGTGATCGATCACCGACACATATTAAAAAACGAAAATCTTCTCCCCAATGCCAAGAGCATATCAATCTTCTTTTCTTTTCTTTATAATGTTGTTTCAGGGATGATATTTAATATATTCGAAAGTTGTTACAGACAGAAACCATTTAAATGTTGATAAGATTCAGATTAAAGTAGGAAGACTTGATGGTTGCCGATGTCTAGGTGGAAGGAGTAAAAGTTAACGGTGTAGAGAGGGTTAGTCTCCATAAGAGAAGGGATTTAATTTTTGACGGGTTGAAAATCAATTATACACATAAACAAACAAAAATAGTTGAAGTGTGAATTACATCAAGGTTAACCTTATTCTCTCACCACATTCATTTGGGTACTATTTGCATGGTTTTTGTGTCTTTTTGCGTAAGGTTTTTTTGTTATTTCGTAGAACTCTTAGGGGTAGTCCGGGCATTCCGATCCTGTTTTGCCCTCCAACATTGGTTTTCATGTAATTTGGTGTAGTTGGCAAGAGTGAACATGGTTGTTCATGGTTTTTCTTTTTATCTCACCTAGGGTTTATGTTGTATGTTAGGGTTTGGCTTTCATGTCATGGGAGACAATGTTTCATCTCACTTAGGGTTTGTCATGTCATGGTTAGGGTTTATAAACAAACAATAATAGTTGAAGTGTGAATTACACCAAGGGCAACCTTATTCTCTCACCACATTCATTTGGGATACTATTTGCATGGTTTTTGTGTCTTTTTGCGTATGGTTTTTTTGTTATTTCGTAGAACTCTTAGGGGTAGTCCGGGCATTCCGATCCTTTTTTGCTCTCCACCATTTGGTTTTCATGTAATTTGGTGTAGTTGGCAAGGGTGAACATGGTTGTTCATGGTTTTTCTTTTTATCTCACCTAGGGTTTATGTTGTATGTTAGGGTTTGGGTTTCATGTCATGGGAGACAATGTTTCATCTCACTTAGGGTTTGTCATGTCATGGCTAGGGTTTAGATTTCATGTCAAGGCTTTTTTTTGTCTCCCTTAATATTTATAGAGGTTGGTTTAGTTTTTAGCATACATAATTAGTGCTTAAATTAGATTAGGGTCATGTTAATTTGCACTGCCTTGATTAGTTGATGTTGACACCTTCCATTGCTATTGTTTAATTGATGTTAATACATTGATTAATTTTGCTTTTCCCTACATTATTTTCCTTGGAATTGTTATTTATGATGATTGATTATCTTTGTTCATGTTAAGAGCTTCCTTGATTTTGCTTAATTTATTTTGTTAATATCTATCTTAATTTAGTTTGTGACATTGCTTAATACTATATATAGTTTGTGTTTTTTTTTCTGATTTTTTATATTGGGTCTTTGTGGGCTTTAGCTGACCTAAATCTCACTTTTTTTTTATTCAATCAAAAGGGAGACAATCTCACTTTTTCCTTTCAAAAGGGAGACATTACCACAGTTTATTGAAAGATTGCCGCCCAAATGTTTTTCTTCTTTATCAATTGGACCTTATGGTTTTTCAGTCTTGGAACTTGCAATTTGCTTTTTGCAAGTTTTAATTTTACTTTTCGTATTCTAACTCCTCTCATTTTTTTCCCAGAGTATTTTCTTTACCATTTCTTCTTTTCTTCTCCTTTTCTTTCTTTATATTTTTTATATTTCCTCTCATCTCTCTCTAACATTGTTCCCTTCCTTTCTCTCTCTTTTGTTCTTCCTAATCCGGTGATCCCCATTTCCACTCTTTAAATTTTTGAACACAGAAAACGAATAGAAGACAGAAAACAGAGAGAGCAAGCATGGAGGAATGGAGGAGAGAGAAACCATAGCCGGCCAACCATATTCAGGCCATCCAGGCCAGCTTTGACGTGTATGAACCGGATCCGGTCATATCTTGGTCGGATCTTGAGAGAGGAGAACGACAGAGCAGCCATGGGAGGGAACTCCGACGACCTTCAAGCCGTTCCGACCGAGATCTACGCGTGTTCAACTGGATAATGTTGAACCGATTTTTAAGGTCAGTCATTTTTCAGTTTTTCCTTTCTTTTAGCTTCTCATTTAACCCCGTACGTCTGTGTTTTATTCTTCTAGGTAGGTTTTTGTTGATCTGGCTGAAAAAGTTGAACCCATTTTGGAAGAAGCAACCCATTTTTAACTAATTTTTCTTTATTTACATTTCAGACTCGGTTTCATTTCCTTTCTAACTTTCATCCTTCTTTTTTTGCAGGTTGGGAAAGGGAGGGAAGAGAGCAATAAGTTTCGGTTAGTTTGAGATTTTCGGGTTAACATGTTCTTACTTTTATGTTTTGTTATTCTAATCTCGCACAAATTTTCTTTTGAAATATTTCATACTTTTTCTTCGGGTTTAACATAGATGAGTTTTTGCATGCGAGACAGAAACCCAAAGCTTTTCGGTTTCAATTTTTCCCTCCATATCGAGGCTCAACATAAATATAGGTAATTTGCTTTCCTCCTAATTTTAGTTTTTGGCTTTCATTTCTATTGAGCCGATTATGCCTCTGTTGCATACATAATTAGATTGGTCAGATAAGATTTTTAATTTTTTATTATGGAGATTCAGGTTGACAGATAGTATTAAGAAGAAATGAAGAAGGAAATGCATATACCTGCCATCATTTGAGAAAAATGGGGTGAGACACCCTATAAGTATGGAAGTAGTAGCTGCTTTCTTTTTTCAATTTCTATTTGATTTTTGCCATCTCAATTGATTTTTTATTTTTGCCTTATGTAACTGATTTGATTTTTTATCTTTTTGATATGTCTTATGTAACTGGAAAAAATATTAAAAAGCTCGCAATGACTGAAGGCCATGGAGAGGGTCATTAAACTGCAATGTCAGGTTAGCAAAATTAAATTCCTCAAATCTAAAGTTCTTTAAACCGTGTTTGGTCCTTTCAATTAATTTCTATTAAGTATTATATTAATTTCTATTTCTATTTGAAAAAAGAAATTGAGTATTGCAAAAAATGAGCTATACCTGGAGGTTTTGGATGCTTTCAAGAGTATGCTACCAGAGGCCTTCTAATCTGAATTTTGTTTATACTATTATCTCCTTACATTATTGATATGTTATAATTTTCCTTCATTGTTAGTTGATCTGATTCTACTTTATGATAATTGAGCTTTGAAATACTTTTGGTTGTTTAGAACCCATTCATTTAAGTTTTGTTCTTTTGATTTATAGGCATGGAAGAACTTGGAGTCTTATATTAAATTAAAATCCTGGTTTGTCCTTTTTATTTCTTCTTTCTTTTCCTTTTCCTATGTTGTTTATAATCACCTCATTTTTTTTTTACAGGGATCTTTTCAATCTTTTTGGTTGTATGCTTGAACCCACTACTGTAAGTCTTTTGCTCATTTTCTATGTATATCTATAATGCCATTTTCTTATATATTCCATATGTCATTTTCAGTTATGTCACTTCCTTTTTGTTTCTTTGCATTACTATTTAAAGCGTTATAATGTGCTATAAACATAATCCTTTTTCTTCTAATTAGCAAAATGGTTCAAATTTTAACTAATTTTATTCAAACTTATTTTTTTGTGGCTTCCTAAAAGTGAAAAGCATGCAACGGTGATGACAATGCAGCCTAACTTTATCACAGGGATTATGTGTTTTGGGATGATATCCATCCATCGGATGCAGCAAATTAAGTGAATTCCCAACCTCTCAAAGCCATCAGCCGCCCATTTTCAGGTAAAGTTTCCCACTTTCCACTCTTTTGTGAATGCTCCTCTATATTTTTCCTTTTGCTTAGAAGATGTAAGCAAAAGAGGCAAAATTGATAGTGTGTTGATTTTAATCACTGTTTTGCTTTGAGAGGCTTTATGGGTTTCTTTGTATATCTGTTAATATATGCACAAATTGATTAAACAAGTTCTATTTTTCTTCTCTCTCCATTATCATATGAGCAGAGCTTTCTATGATTAGCAAAGTAATTTGTTGTAAGGGTAAAAATTAAAAGGACCTTCAAGGTTGAAATTTTATATTTTCATTTGAATGTCCAAGTTTATGTTGTTTTCTGGAAAATTTCTTAGAAATCATCTTAATATAATCTCCATTTCTGAAATTCATAAATTGTAGTTCTATATGGATCTTAGAATGAATGATAGTGAAATTAGTTTTCGAGTTTACAGCTAAACTCAGTTATATTTTCCCTACAGATTGGCCATCTTTATTTGCCTTTTGCATATATTAATAGAGGCTCTTAGTTGTAAACTAATGGCTTTGTGCTTGCTTGCTTGGTTGTTTATTAACTGGGTCATTGATGCATCATTGTGTTGTTTGATCAAAGCAATTTGGTGTTGTTTTTCAGCTGTTGCCTTGCACTAAAGATTGATGGACTAACAACACCTATGATCTTATGCTTTAGATTGTCATGAAAGTATCTGTCTGAGAAACTAGCATTGAAAAGGTTTAGGAAAATTCAGTTGCTTAAAACTGCGTATGACCCATAATTGCTATGAGACATGATGGCTTTTTGCTTATTTTCTTATATCATAATTGTATAATTTCAGGAAATTTTGTTGGTTGTTTATTCATGCTATTAATTTCCAGTATTATGTTGATTAGGAGTTGGGATTTGGGAGTAGTAGCAGTATTTGAAATCTTCCTTTTTGTTAATGTTGAATTTGCTTCCTAACAGTTTAACTCAACTTTGTAGGAAAGTGTAATTGCATTCTGATATGTTGTATTATATAGACTGAGATCATGTCGAAATATGAGCTTTTTGTGGAGATTTCTTACACCACCAATTAAATTGTTGGGTAGTATGGATTGTTGTGATAATATAAATTGTTCTGTATGATAGAAAAATATATACTGAGTATAGGTTGTGGTAATATTCATTGACAAAGATTTTATTAATTAGATCCCTTTACTTTTTCTTATTAAAGTTCTTCAATAATGTAATACATTTTGCTATTAATTTAGATATCTGTAATTGTACTTTTTTTGCAAATTGACAACTTCCATCACACCATTGTTTTTTTGGTAGTTCCCCAACATTGGAATTAGTTAGTTGTTTAAAGATAGTGCCCAAGTCATTGTTTTGTTTTGATAAATTAGGCTTATCATTGATCATTGACACAGACTATTACCATTAATGGCTCACCAGCATCAGTTTAATCCAGGATTACTAAGGGAAAAGTTGAGGCCAATGAAACAAGGCAGCCTACAATTGATGGAGAGCAGATGCCCACTGGTGAAGTAATTGACTGTTTACACAATTGAAGCAAATCGAAGTGCAGGATCAGATCATTATCACTGGAATTGATGGCCATCTCCAGATTTGTGTTTCATTCTCTTTTTAGTGTAACCCTATCATTTTGCTGATGTAAAATACATATCCTACTACTTAAGTGATCAATCAGTTTGCTTCTTAAGTTTTTGAAAGAAAATAATTTGGTCCATTCATTTAGAAATTTCAACTCCTAATTACATTATCGCTCAAACATTTAAATTATTAAGCTCCAACATCAACAAATTCTAACTAATCAACATGATGCCACTATTAAAACACTTTCAGTAATTGTGAAAAACCCCAGCGAAGTGCGGGCAAAAAAACCTAGTGTCAATAATTGTATTGGAAATCATTTGACACATATATAGTAACTAGTTTTAACTTTCACGTACGTTGCACGTGACGTTGCACGTGACCTAACGTGTTTAAATGAAATATTCATATATGAAATTATGATAAACTCCCTATTAAATTATGATAATTACACTATTTTTTATTACCTCCTTGTAAAATTTTAATAACCTTTCTATGAAACTTTAATAACGATACTATCAAATTTGAGAACCCTTTTATAAATTTTTTTAACCTTCTTATGAAATTTTGTTAACCTCCCTAAGGAATTTTGAAGACCTCATTATGAAATTTTGATAACCAACACTATGAGATGTTGATAACCTCCATATGATATATTGATAACCACGTTATGGAAATTTAAAAACCTCCATATGAATTGTTAGTATTCACACTCTGAAATTTTGATAACCACACTATGAAATTGTGATAACCTCGCTATAAAATTTTAATAAACCACCCTATAAAATTTTAATAACCTCCTTATGAAATCTTGATAACTACAAAATTTGATAACCTCCATATGATTTTTTGATAACCTCATCATGAAATTTTGTTAATCTCCCTATGAAATTTTGATAACCCTCTTATGAAATTTTGAAAACTAAACTATGAAATTTTGATAACCTTCATATGAAATTTTGATATCCTCCCTGAAATTTTGATTACTCCATAGTAAAAGTTTAATAACCTTCCTAATTTGGTAACCATACAATGAAATTTGATAACTTCCCCAGAAATACCACTATGAAATTTTGGTAATCACATTTTGAAAATTTGATAACCTCTTTATGAAATTTTGATAACTCTCTATAAAATTTTGTTGACCCCTCTATGAAATTTTGATATTTTCATTATGTAATTTTGATAACCTCGCTTTGAAATTTTGATAACAACACTATGAAATTTTGATAATCTTCCTATTAATTTTGATAATCCGATCTCTATGAAATTTCGATAATCACTTTATGAGATTTGATAACCTTCTATCAAATTTTGGTACTCCTTATGAAATTAAGACTTTTATAACCTTCACATGAAATTTTGATAACCATACTAAAAAATTTTAATAACCACACTATGAAATTTTGATAACCTTCCTATGAAATATTAGTAACCTCCTTATGAAATTTTGTTAACCACACTATGAAATTCTTATAACCTCGCTATGACATTTTGACAATCTCTTTGATAACCTTTCTATAAAATTGTGATAACCACACTATGAAATTTCAATAACCTTCCTAAAAAATTTTAATAACATGATCCTATGAAATTTTGGTAACCATACTATGAAATTTTGATAACCTTCCCAAGAAATTTTGATAACTTCCATATGAAATTTTGGTACCCACACTATGAAATTTTGATAACCTCCTCATGAAATTATAATAACCATCTTATGAAATTTTGATAACCACACAGAGACAACAAAATCAAAATCATAATATCACCTATTCTTCTAACTTAATAATTTCCAATTAAACAAAATGAATGCGGCAAAACATTATATAACGAAGGGATGGAGCTTCACTAACAATAGTATTGTACGTGTTAGTGTTAGTTTAATCTTTTTATTGGCATTTAAAAAATTGAAATTAAAAGTAAAATATTAAATTCAAAAAATAATAGTAAAGGAAATTTGAATGATCATCAACGAAAATAATTTGACAAACTTATAATTCGGTCTAAATTGAAAATTTTAATTAATTTTTAAATAAAAAAATTATACTAAATTTTAATAATGGAAATTTAGAAATATAATTGAAAAAAGGGTACAATCGAAAAACATAAAGTTTCCCATTAATAGTAGAAATTTGGATGTTCATCGATGAAACTCAATTTTACAAACTTATATAATTCGGTCTAAATTGAAATTTTTTAATTAATTTCTAAATAATTAATTTTAATAATGTCAATTTAGAAATATATTTGAAAAAATGGTTACAATCTGAAAACATAAAGTTTCCCCTTATTCGTACTTTTATATATAGGGTATAAAAGTACGAATAAGGGGAAACTTTATGTTTTCCGATTGTACCCTTTTTTTAAAATATATTTCTA
Source organism: Corchorus olitorius (assembly GCA_001974825.2). Classification (NCBI taxonomy): domain Eukaryota; kingdom Viridiplantae; phylum Streptophyta; class Magnoliopsida; order Malvales; family Malvaceae; genus Corchorus; species Corchorus olitorius. The sequence continues at coordinate 15,778 of AWUE01021870.1, forward strand.
AATTGCCATTACTAAATAATATTTTAATTATTCCATTATTAAAATATAGGAAATTTAGATTATTCTCATTAATTAGGATCCAATATGACCAATAGGAATGCTCCACATCATCTTTAGCATCTGAAATTTCGTCCAAAACATTCTGCAAGTCGGTTTAGGAGAAGATCAATTCTGTCCAGAAATTTGAATGGCAAAATCGTCTACCGGAATGACAGAATTAGGTCTCGAGGTAACATAAAAGTTGTAGATCTTGGAATCCTCTTTCCAACGGTATCTCATTTGCATTTTTCTGAGCTCTAGATCAAAAGTTATGAATTTTCTTCCAAAACTGCTATTGTGAAGTCCTCCTTAAAATAGGATTTAACAATGCTGCATCATTACTGCATCACAATTACTGGTTGGACTTGAACTTCTTCTTTGGGCTTCCATATGAACGAATTGGGCCTGCGAATATCATATTTAGGCTTCAAGACATCTGTCTTGACAATTTGGGCTTCATGGACTCAAACGGACCTAATAGGCCTATTGTTCCGAAATTAGACAAAACCAATAGTTTCTCCAAATTTATACTATATATAAAAGTACGAATAATGGGAAGAAATTTACATTTTGTGATTGTACCCTTTTTTTCAAAAATATTTCTAAATTGCCATTACTTAAAATTAGACTTTTATGTTATATATATATATATTAATATATTATTATTGGCCAACCCAATTTTTATAATATGTATTATTATTTATTTATGATTTAATTTTAAATTTAAATCTTACTCAAACTATTATATATATATATATATATATTTCTAACTACTTATCCAAATTATTAACGATAATAAACATGTAGCAAAAAATAACGATGATGATAAATATATGATTGTTGCATTTGTAATTTTGGTATCATTTTACTTTTTTTGAAAGATGGTATCATTTTACTTAAACGTATGTTCATAAGGTACAATGGCCATGAAAAGATTTTGAAATTTTCTTTTTCCATTTTAAAATTTATGTTATTTTTGCAGTTATAAAAAAAAACTACCGTCTATGTATGGTATTGATTAGTTCTTGTCATGCTTTGAGAATTTCATTTTCCTTTATCTCTCTTTTTAACTTATTTTCTTCATTATTTTCATTACTATGTTTGATGATTGCTTAAAACGATTTTCAAAAGGAGTTGAATTTTTAAATGTATAATCATACTATAAGAACTAAACCGGATTAGGTTGCAAAAAAAAAAAAGCTTAAAAAAAGAGTAACTTATTTTCTTCATTTCCTTAATACAATGTTTGATGATCTCTTAAAACGATATTTCAAAGAAGTTGAATTTTTAAACGTATGTACGAATTTTGATCATTGTTTGCTTTTGTTCTTATTAAAAAAATTCTATTGAAATTGGGAAAGAAATTTAGGTCTTGGGTGAGGTGTATGGATTATCATACCGCATTCTTGCGTAATCCTTTAAATTTAATGTTTCCTTTGGTATTTGATTTACGTAACACTTTTTCAACATTATTCGATTGGAAACATAAAATAATTTGATTATATTGTGTGATTTGATAATTTATACCGTTGCAAGATTGTGAATTTCATATCTTTTCCCCACAACTAGAAGAGATGATTATATTACAATGGGATTGGAGGTTAAATGCACTAAGGACAAGGTTAAACGTGAGCTGTTGAAACTTCTTAGGGAGACAGCCTCATTAATCAAATAGAGAAGTTAATGTTGAATGAATGGAGTTCAAATTGATAATATGTTATGTGGAGAAATGCTAAATGGAGGAACTCAGTGTGATAACATGCTCTATATACTACCGAGTGGAGGAGCTCAATTCGAATATGTATATGTATATACTATCAAGGAAGAAATTAAATATGAATTATATATGTTTACACGACTGAACGGACGAGTTCGATCTGCGAATGGAGGAGTTTAATATGAATGATTTATATAGTACTAAATAGAGGAGTTCAACATGATAATGACATATAATTTTATAGAGAGATTGTCGAAATTTCATACTATATCATCAAAAAATTGTAGGGAGATTAACAAAATCTCACAGAAAGATTATCAAAAATCATAGGAAGGTTACAAAATTCATAGGAAAGTTTATTAAAATTTCATAGTTAGGTTATCAAAGTTTCATATGGAGTTCATCACATTTTTATAGATAATTATCAAAATTTTATATGGTGGTTATCAAAATTTAATAGGGTAATTATCAAAATTTCATAAAAATATACAATTGAAACATGTTGGGTCACGTGCAACGCACGTAAAAGTTAAAACTAGTAGTATAGATATAGATAGATTTGGAGAAACTATTGGTTTTGTCTCATTTCGGCTCAATAGGCCCATTAGGCTCATTTGAGTCCATGAAGTCCAAATTACCAAGTCAGATGTCTTGAAGTCTAAATCTGATATTCTTAGGCCCAATTCGTTAATATGGAAGCCCAAAAAAAGAGTCTAAGTCCAATCAGTAATTATGATGCAGTAATGATTCAGCCCTGATGCAGTATTGTTAAATCATATTTAAAGGAGGACTTCACAAGAGCAGTTTTGGAAGAAAATTCATAACTTTTGATCCAGAGTTCAAAAAAATGCAAATGAGGTACCGTTGGAAAGAGGATTTCGAGATCTACAACTTTTATGTTTATCTCGAGACCTGATTTTGCCGTTTTGGGTGGACGATTTTGCCCTTGAAATTTCTGGACAAATTGATCTTCTCCTAAACCGACTTGGAGAATGTTTTGGATGAAAATTCAGATGCTAAAGATGATGTGGGGCATCTCTATTGGCCACTTTGGATCCTAATTAATGAGGGTAATCTAAATTTCCATTATTAAAATAATTAAATAATTAAAATATTATTTAATAATGGCAATCTAGAAATATATTAGAAAAAAAAAAGGTATAATCGGAAAACATAAAGTTTCCCCTTATTCGTACTTTTATATATACTAGTTTTTATTTTCACGTGCGTTGCACGTGACCCACTGTGTTTAAATTAAAAAAAAAATTAAAACAATAATTGCAATTAATTATGAGTAAAGTTGTCAAAACTTGATTCAAACTCGATAACCTGTCCAACCTGGCCGAACCCGATTGATCAGATAAAGTAAACGACCTGAACTCGTTCTATCCAAACTCGGCAAATCCATAACCTAAATGACCCGAAAAGTTAAGCCGAATGACCCAAGAATATTATAAACTAAAATTATTTTTTATTCAATAAAATCCATATTATTATAATTTTAACCACACATTCTAAATTATCATTTATTCAATAAAATTTATATTATTATTATAATTTTACCTATTATGATTAAATTTGTTAAACTTCATTATATGAACAATAATTATATGAATAAATACTAAATCAGATATATGAATAATTTATGATAAATTTATAATTAGTTATTTGTTTTTTTACATAATGAATAAATCATAATAATTAATTAGTAATTTCTTGACAATTTTTTCTATTAGGTTTTACTACTGTACTAATAATCTCACCAATAAGGGTTGTAATT
>AWUE01021871.1:0-78684 GCA_001974825.2 Corchorus olitorius
TAATGAAAAAACATAAATTTAGATATTATATAACCAATATTTATTTCAATACATACCCCACTTCATAATTAATTACGTATTTAATGTTCAAAATTAATATATAAAGGGACACATATATCAACTCTTTAACCTCGTATATGGAGTTTGCTGAACTTCACTGGTAGTGGATTGTAAAATAAATCGAATAATAAAGATATTCGTAGACCCGAAAAATCCAAAACTCGAATGATCCAGAACCCGAGTGACCTGAGGGCAAAACCTGAACCTGCCAGACCCTAGACCCGAATGACCTGAAACCAGATGAGCCGAAATCCAAATCACCTGAAAAAATTACGTAACTCATTTGACCTAGACACAGATGACCCGGAATTCGTCCAACCTGTCCAATTGACTCCTCTAACTTTATATAAGTCAAAGAAAATAATTGCATGTTACTCTTCTTTTTATTTTTAAAAACTTTAAATTCTTGTTATACACTTTAATACATTAAACTACAAATACACACTCCAAAAATAGAAAAAAGGTCAATCACAATAATTAAAGTTTAAATAAATTTTTAAACATAATTACCTAAACAAATATGAATAATTAATGATTAGACAACTTATTTTAACTTTTAAACTAGATAATAAACTTTTATTAGTTTACATTATAGTTGAAATGGGTCTAGAGCTACTTTCTCCAATATTTTAAAACTAAAATGGTAAAATTTTAAAAAAAAATTATCAAATATTAAATTTAATTAAATAAAAATAAAGTTTTTAGTATAATAACTGTAAATGTTTATTTCTATAAAAACTGTAAAATTTAAATAATGTCATTTAAGAAATATATTTTAAAAATTCTAATATATCTAAGTTTTTTAATTAAATTAGTAAAATGGTAAACATAAAATAGGTATAAAGATATTAGATTTTATACAATAGAAATAGAGTTTTTAGTTGAGTAAAATTATAAAAATATATTAAAAAATTCCAATATATAAGTTTTTTTTAATTAAAATAGTAAAATGGTAAAAATAAAATAGTTATAAGGATATTAGATTTAATTAAATAAAAATAGAGTTTTTAGTTGAGTAAAACTATAAAAGTTTGGCCATCAGGCATTTGGCCTGGTGGTAGAGTACTAGACTCTTAGTTCCAGCCTACCTAGACCAAGAGGTCTTAGGTTCAACTCTCACGGAATGTGAGTTTGTTTGTAATTTGTTTGTTTATTTGGTAGGTATGCAGTTGATTTATGGTATAGTTTCTAGTTTGGGTTGAATTCTCATTTAGATGTTTGTGTATAGAGATTTATTTGAATTGTAATGAGATCTAGTTTGGGTTGAATTCTCATTTAGATGTTTGGGTATAGAGATTTATTTGAATTGTAATGAGATTTCACTGGGTTTGTTTGTTGGGGAAGGGGTTTTTTGGCTCATAGATTAGCATTTCGGTATTGTAGCTACATGAATGTAGCGGTGTACAGGTCTTTCTGTGCGTTTGTAATCCCAATCTCTTTAAGAAATGAAAATGATTCTTATCTAAAAAAAACTATAAAAGTTTAAATAATGGCATTTAAGAAATATATTCGAAAAATAAGGGTATAATGGACGATTCAAAAGGTTTATAAGAGTATGTACTTTTAATATAGTATAGGTATAGATATAGATAATATAGATATAGATATATATACTATAGATTAGTAATGGTCTAAAGCCAGCCCTACACTGTGGTGCGTGGATATGAAGCATGTGCTTTGATTTGTTCAAAAATTAGCTCATTTCCAAAAACGGCAAAAACTCAACGATTCAAAATGATAATCATCATACCTACATATATTTGAATATACAGAGGCATTCGTTACGTGACACGTGTCCTTGACTTTTAGTCACCTGCCTGTCATTTTATCCTTCGCCAATTTATAAGTGGGTCCAATCTGAAACAAACATTTATCTAAAATTTCAATAATATATCTTCAATTTAATTGATGTGGCTTTTCCGCTTCTTCGATTTTCTCTCATTGAAAAATTAATTACGATCAAGATGTCTCTGTTCAATGTTTATGATGTTTTCTTTCTCAAAATACACGATTGCTCTCCTTCTCAAAATCAAAACTCATGCCTCCGCCTCTTCTCTCTATAAGCTTCTCATCTCCCTATTATTTCTCTACCAAATCTTAGCCAATTTTCAATCCTTTTCTTTGCCTAATTCTGTCACCAGAATCCTTGACCTCTCCTTTCTCGCGTTGCCCGCTCCGCCGATCTACTAAAGTTGCAAAAAGCTCCACCATCTGTCTCCTCCAACTCTGCCGCCTCCTGCTCCGCCCAACGTTCCACATCCGTTGATCGATCTCTTCTCCCAACTGTCGATTCTAATGAAGGTTGAGATGCTTGAGGATAATTTCAAGATTTTTAAAGGTAAGATTCTGCAAAATTTTTCCATTTTTATATATTTGTTACAATTTTCATTGTTTTGAATATTTGGGTTTTTGTTTGGCGATGAATTTGTTAGATTTAGTCATTTGGGTATTGATTTTTTTTTTTTTGGTTTGAGATGAAACATCTATTTAGCATGATCAATGATCAGCCCGCAGTTGTTGAGGTTATTACTGAGATGAAGCCAATTAAAGACAAACCAAGCGTGGATAGTGGGAACAAATCTTGGGGAAGAGGTTAGTCAAATCAAATCCATTTCTATTATATTATTATTGCAGCGTGGAAATTCAGCCATAAACTCTCACTTGGATTCTATTTTGTTATTGGAAAGATAGGGGCATTTTAAACTTGAGTAGAATTATTTTGATATGTAATTGTTATCATGAGGCACTAGCCTCCCCACCCTTAATCAAGTATAGAGAGCAAGTTGTACTGTTGTTATTGCATAATTTGAGATGAATGAAGACTGCGGAGAATCTTGATGATATATACTTTTTTTTAATTCTTGGTATAAATATACAATTCAATGTTTAGCTAACTGCAAAATTTTGTCTGCTCATTCTCCATATGGGTGTTTTATCTGATCTTGCAGAACTATAGAATAATCAAGAGTAGTGAGAAAGGATGAGCTAGGTGAATTTCTCCTTCAATGTGTTGCTTTTTTTGCGCCTATTGCATCAATTCTACTAATCCTGTGGGATTGAAAGCCACGAAATACATGTACTTTTGTCATTAATTCACCTGTGTTTGGAATTTCATTTGATGATATCATTATTGAAGTTGCATATGTGAGTTCAAGTTTGTGAAGGTACCAATTTTTAGAGAGGGAGTTCTGAATATAGTACATTGCACAAATGTTGTTGATGGGAAGCTCGAATGGGCCAATTCCTTGGCAAGAAGTGAGCAATCGTTTTCTTGCTAATTATTACTTTTATTGAGTAATTTCTTATTGTTGTTCTTTTTTCTTTTTTTGTTCTTGGATTTTAGCAGTAAATTGTCACTGGAATTTCTTTTATTGATATGGGGTAATATTTGTTTCCTATAGGCTATTATGCTTTTTGATTATAAGAACTATGATAGGATAAGTGGGGCCCTTAGACTTATATGGAAGTATTACTAAGTTTGTGGTTCTTGGCATTCTGAATGCCTATTGGAAGATTTGACTTTTATATATATTGATGAATATCTGATGTCTATTATATATGGAGATCACTGTCTACGTAGGGTGATCCTCTTAATCAAGTTATTCTGTTTATGCAGTGAATTTTTTGCATTATTGACTGTAATTTTCCATAGTTTAGGTCTTGATTCTTGGTTTTTATTTCTCTGTAAATTACAGTTTACAATTAGCAGGTAACAGAACTTGGAACCATGGAACCTTAATCACAACTTACTTCAACTTACTTGAGTTTTTTATTTAAATATAAGATGACCCAATTCTGTTTTCTGTTGGTTCAGGTTAATGTAAATTATTGATGTCTATCGACTTAATAAATATTTGTATATGTGCTATATTTTTAAATGATTAGTTCGTTTTCAATCACATGAAAGAAATGCCATTCCAAAATCACAGATATATAAGAGAAAGAAGCCAAGAAGAAGGTATAACAACTTCTCTTAGATCATTTCTTTTTTGATTTGGTTCCATGTTAGGATTTTCAGCTTCTTAATTGATCAGTTTTGTTGACCCATTTGAGTTAAATGATTATATTTCGCATTTCTATTTGTTGGTAGGGGATGATTATATTCAACAAATGGCATCATATTTCTTGGGAAGTTGGTCATATTACCCTTGCCTTTGTTGTCTGTCTTTTGTTTTTGAGTAACTAATAGTACATGTTTCTCAATTGTAAATATGGTGCAGTTTGTTAAATCATTATGATTGATTTGATGTTTCATTGCCGCTGTTGAAACTGTTCTTATTGACAAGTACGTTTTTATTAGTTGCTTTGTTAGATTATAGAAGGCTTGAATATGTAATTCTATGTGGTTGTGGTAGTGGTTGATAAGTGATTTGTATATTCATTATGAAGTAAAACTGCCATTTAATCCTCCATCATCGGTATGTCTCTTCTTTTCTTTTCTCCCCTTTTGTTTTAAATTTGTTATATATTGAATATCAATTGATCATGATTGTCTTTCTTGGTTTGGGTTTTTTTTTTCAGTGGTGAAAAAGGTTTGAAGAATCAAGAATCTCCTTCACTGATTACCAGTGTTAAAGAGTTATCCAATTGCTTCCTTTTTTCCTCCTGTTGGCTCTCTGCGATTGCTTTCAATCATCCTAAAGGGTCTCTCTTTTCCAATAGTTTATTTTTCAGGTGAGTTTTAGGGTGCAGGTGAATATTAGGGTGCTTAGAAGGTGAGTTTTAGGTCGAAATTAACTATCTATGTAAAACCAAAGGAATTAAGTTTCCTGTAACATTACACTTTCTTTTAAAAAAAAGCAATTTAAGTCTCCTGATTTGGATTTGGAGTGATGATGCCTTGAATTTGGTGTAGGAATTGTGACAGAGAATGAATCTAAAAGTTTGATTGGTTTCGTTGCAGGTAATTGTTTCTAACTTATGTTAAGTTTGTTTCCTTTGCATCTTACGTTTCTAACTTATGTTAAGTTTGTTTCATTTGCATCTTATGTGTTTGTTATTATGCCTAAATGAACTCTTAACTGAAAGTTGTGTTTTTTATGTGTGTATCTGGATTGGTTGAATACATTCACTTTTTCTTCTCTAAGATGCTATCCCTGCGAAGTTTCATTAATTGAGTTGAGGTCAGTTGCTTTCCATAAAATTGCCTTTAATTCGTTGATTCCACTAAAAAGAGCGATCTCCAGACGATTCGATAGTCTTCAATCTACCTGATTTCCTCTTATGTTTTACTGTTTCCTCGGTTGGAATTTCTTATGTTAGTTCTGTTAAAAAATGTAAATTTAATATCCTTATTTTGCAGTTGGTTCCACCAACGTTGAGTTTATCATGGTGTGTAAATTTGTAAATTGTTCTTTTCATTTTTTGCTACAATTCTCCTCTCTTCCCTTTGTACTGTTTGATTCAATCTTCTCACTATGATGAATAGCTACTTCATGGTTTTATTAATTCAATATGATTGTTTAATTCAATATTCAGGAAACCAGGCTGCCCATTTGTTATAGTGGCTGTCAATTTCAAAGGGTTATTAAAGATTTTATGATTAAAACTGAAGATTTTGTCAAGGTTGGTAGCTAATGATATTAACTTTCTTTGTGTTAGTAGTTTGGATTTTTAGCTAATTTGTTCAATGATGCTTTCTTGAGATTGAATAGGGGATATTTTGCTGCTATATCTGAGCTAAAGCAGCATGGTGGTAAGGTATTAACTATTTTCTTTTCCTTAATTCCTCAGATCAATAATGTTTTTATCTAATGTAAACATATTCTCTGTTTTTTTGGTATGGTTCTTAGCTTGAATCATATTGTTTTTGTAGAAAGAAAAAATGTCTTTTGCTGTTTATGTAAATTCGATCATTGACTGATGGAATATGATTCATCTGCATACTTGAAAACCAGTTTCTGATTTATAATTTTGTTATGATTTTGCAGAACACAGAGATGATGCGGTAAGGGGTAGTAATCATGTGCACAAATAGAACCCTTTTTTTTTGCCACAACTGCACAAATAGAATTTAAGTACTAATATTTTTAGGACAAAATGTTTGTTGTTCCAAACTGACATTAAGTTTTGTTTACATCTTGGATTGAAAATATTCCTTTTAATTGAAGACAATGATGGTGGTCTGCTGAATGAGATCAATGAAGATACAGATTCACCAACAAAATCCGAGTCTATTGAAGATCTGTCTTTGGATTGATTGAAGCTAAAGTAAGTTTTCCACATTATTATATACATTATACAATGACTTATTTTTGATAGTATCATATAAACTTAAGAACATGTTTATACTGTTTTCTAGGGGAAAGAGGTTGAATAGATGTGAAGATGGAGTATAGCTGCAAAGGACATCAGAATCTTTGTATTTTTCTTAAATGTTGTTCCGTTTAATGTTAAAGTTTGTAATCTCAGTAAAAATTGTACAAAGTTTTTATATTAAATTCATGATAGAAATCTAATACATCCTACTATAAAGTTTCTTCATTGATGTTATATATATATATATATATATTTCATTTTTAAATTACAGTGCTCAAATAAAAATGAAAACACCCAAACGTCGGAATATTAAAACATTTCATGTATAATTCTTGCACATAAACAGGAGTTGCTACATTTTATCTTTTGTGTAAAATTATGTTCAACTTTTTGTCAATTTTGCTCTACTAACAATTGAAATTCAATATTGAATTGAAAAACATCTTATCTCCAATAATAATTTCCATAAAAAAACATCTTATCTACAACTTATCTACAAAAGAAATTTTCATTTTTTCTGACATAAAAGAAAGAGGCCCGCGGCGAAGCGCGGGAGGGAAGGTACTAGTTGAATTCAAAGCCTAAATACATAGTTCGTTTTGAAATGGGATCAAGCCATTCGGGGCCTGGCATTCGGATTCCATTGGGTTATACCCGGCCCATAAACACCAAAAGCACAGTCCTATTGACAGCAATTTAATCTTCTTGTTTTGGATATCTGGGTCCGTAGGATAGCCCAAGTTCTTCCCTTATGAAAAGCCAATCTGTATTTGTTAGGGTTAGGGTTAGGTCATTTTGATAGCAAAGCTCTCTCATTTTAACATCCCTTTGCCCGCAGTAGCAGCCGCTCCACAGTCCCTCGAGAGAGTTATCAATCATGGCTGAACAGGTTCAACGTCGGATCCTTTCTCTTCCGCTTTCCTCTCTACCTCTCTGTTTTTCTCTTTGCTTTGCTTCTCATTTCCTGTTTTTCTTTTGTTTCCAGACCGAGAAGGCTTTTTTGAAGCAACCCAAGGTGTTTTTGAGGTAAATATTAATGTTCGAGCTATCGAGTTTTTTTACATTAAATTTCTTTCAATTGGGGTTCTCGATTTTTTTGTCGGTTTTATTGATTTTTCTTCTTTATCGTTTTCAGCTCGAAGAAATCTGGGAAAGGGAAGAGACCTGGAAAGGGAGGGAACCGCTTCTGGAAGAGCATTGGTTTGGGCTTCAAGACTCCCCGTGAAGCAATCGAAGGTTTGTTACCCTTTGAGTTTTCTCTTCTTACTCTGATCTCCATTTATTTATATTTAAATATATATTTTAGGTGGTATGGAATATGTGTAGTTAGTTTATGTAAAATTAATTTAGTTTTCGAGTGTTAATTGGTTTCTAGCATCTTAGTAGCTAAAGCCCTGTAAAAATTTATTTAACATTGTTAGTTGGGAGGTAAATTGTGATAATAAGTAATTGCTCTGTTTCTGTAGTGTGTGTCTTTGAAATTTCAGATTATGGAATCTTTCTAAGCTAATATACTATTTGATGGATGGTGTTTGAGAAAGATAAGATTATATACCTGGTCTGGTTAAAATTTTATAAAGAGTTGGATATTTGGAAGCAATATGTAGAATATGTTTCTATCCATAAACCAATGCAGTTGGTCTCCATTTTATGGTCTCTGTTCATTGATGTTTTACATACTTGTTTCCTGAAGGAACCTACATCGATAAGAAATGCCCATTCACCGGCACTGTTTCTATCAGGGGTCGTATCTTAGCTGGTACTTGTCACAGTGCCAAGATGATGAGGACAATCATTGTTCGTAGGAATTACCTTCATTATATCAAGAAATACCAAAGGCATGATCCGGCTTTGTATTGATGAACTTTTCTTTAGATGAAAGATTTTGTATTCATGTTTTATTAAAAGAAATTTCGTCTTTTCAGGTATGAGAAGAGGCATTCAAACATCCCTGCACATATTTCCCCATGCTTTCGTGTGAAGGAAGGGGATCATGTTATTATTGGGCAATGCAGGTTATACTTCTGATGTCATTTATATTTGTAATATATGAATCTGATCATGTATACAGGCGCTGTAGGCATCTTTGGCTGTTAGTAATTTTTGTCTACTTGTTCCAATTTCAGGCCATTGTCAAAGACTGTGAGATTCAATGTTTTGAAAGTGATTCCTGCTGGATCTTCCGGTAGTGGGAAGAAGGCATTCACTGGAATCTAAGGTGTGAGTGAATCCTAATGGAGAAGAAGTTCTTGAATTGACTCTAGATTTTAAGGTGCTTTTAGATTTTTTTTTTTTTTTTTGTTCTTGTACATTTTATGGTTCGATTCTGCCAAATTACGACATGTGGAGTTTTGAAGATATCCCTTATTATATGGTTCTTGATGAATAGGTTTGGAATCTATGCTTCATTTAAAATATTATCTTGTATCCCAAAGATAAATCCCTTTTCACATGGGTTACCTTTAAATGCAGTTTGCTGAATCTATGCTCAAACTCCATCTTCATCACGTTGTGTAAGCCATTTCATCGCTTTTTTTTTTCTTTTTTTTATTTATCTTTTTTAGTTCATTGCAAAGTCCGAAATAGAGAGGCTGTCCCACTGTCACCTGTAATCTGGTATTGTTCCTGTTGTTAATATCAGTTTTAGGGTAAATGGGAAGACGTGCCTTCCGTTCTATTCTGTTCCTTGAGGGTTTTTTTCACTATCAACTTACAAAATCATTTCAGTACTTGTATGTCATGGAATCATGTTGGTATGGTAAGTTTCAAGTCTGCAGAATTAAAAAGGGAAATTTAGCAAAGGTTTTAGAATAGAAGTGGATTTTGTGTATTTATTTCTCTTTAGGCTTTCAATAGCTTTGGTACTAACATGCAAGCGTACCTTCTTTTACCTTTCTAAAGAAATTCTATGTTTAATTGAAGGAATGTATTGAAGAGTAAGAAATAAAAATGAAAAATCAAGATCAACATGCATGATGAGAAGAATTAACTTCTTAATTAATATACTTACGACAGGGTGACTCCATCTCCAGAGCAAAATTATTCCCACTATTTGTCCATGCTGCATGATATTTTAAATCATTTGATTGAGATTTTTTTTTTCTTTTTGGGTTACAAACTTGTACAACCCTCGAACCTAGGATCGGATCTGGAAAGTTAATGCCAAAGCACTAAACCTCCAAGAAAGAAAGACAGCCCGTGTTTGTACTATGCGCCATCTATTATTAATAATATTGATCACTAAGTAGATATGCCCCGTTTAATGTCCAATCACAATTTCATTAAAAGAGTATACAAGTTTTACAATTGACTCACTTAGAAACAACGTTGCTGCTTTTTTTTTTTAACCTATGAAGAAGGCATGAAGGCATGCTTCTACTTCTGCTTATTGTCCAAGGTACAAGTACCAAAGCTGGAAAACAATCATTAGGCGAAAGCTGGAAAACAATCATTAGACGAATAATCAGTGAGTGTGCTGAATTCTGTTTGGTTTGGCCATAAAATTAGAATTAGTGCTGAATTCCCTAGGAGATGAGCTCTCTTTCAGCCTGCTTTCACCTGAAGTCTAAATATATAGAGCATGTTATATACAAACGTATAAAAAGCCAATAATCATAGTAAACAATTAAAAGTGTTTCTTGTCGCAAGGTCATAATAGTTGTGATCCGTGAAGCTGAGATGAAGCCAAGCCATTGCTTCCAAAAATAAATAAATAAAAATAAAGATAATGATGATTTTTTGGTAAATATAATCAATTATTTACCTCTGCTTAAGCAATTTTTTCTTTTTTTGACATTAAAACGAGACCTCTGCTTAAGCAATTTAAATATGAATTATTGCCAGAAAATTTCTCCTTAATTGTCTATAGTTGTCAAGGAAGCAATTTATGCAGTCAAAATGCTCTTTTAGGTAAAATGATTGCAATAAAAGTGGACAAAGCACCAACAGTTCCAGATATGATTGTTAGAATGAGTAGTGAGATGACTGCTACCGGATTTGTTAACTTGAAAATACCGGTAAGGCCTTCACACCACTCCTACAGCTTCTGAGCTGCCAGCCAAAGTAACAGAACCTGCAAGTAGAATTGAGGAACTGATCTCTTTGTCAGTTCCTTAAAATTCCTTTTACTTGGCAGCTAGTCCAACTTGCTTATTGAAACAGGTTCTTCAGAGTACTATGTAATTTCACATCTTTAACAGAAGATTTCTATAGATAATCACAGATGAATATTTTTTACCAATTAACTACATGTAGGTTACTTTTATCACTCAATGTCAATGACAACAACGTTTATGTGTACAATCAAAGACAAACTTCTTGAACTAAAAATTTACAGATTCTTTGTCATGCAGCAAAAGAGGTAGCAATGAAGTGGTCAAGGTTTATGTCTTTTCCTTTCTAATATGATAAATTTAGGCCAATTAGTAATGTCTATCCTTATTTTGACATTTGTGCTCAACAACATCTTTATCTTAGTTGCTCGATAATAAGTTTATTGCAAAGACTTATATGGAAACTAAAATTTAAAATTTTAATATTAACCCAAAAAGAAAATCTCACGCAAGCCTATATGTAAGTTAACCTATCCGCCCGACCCAATAATGCACTAGAGCCAGTCTCCACAACACCAAAAATAGCGGCAAGGAATATAGCGTTTGGTCAATCAGCTTACCATGTATAGATCAACCAAGAATTTTCCATTTCTGAAATGCTCCAGCATATACCCTTGCAAGCTTTGCACTGAAGCTTCTCAAGCAATAAGAAGCTCAGCACAACTCTCCATAATCGTAAAAGGAAACCTTCCATAATAATGCTGCTGACATATCATGCTTCCACTGAAGAGAAACATAAACTCATGATTCATGTTTCAACAATGATATAAGCAGAACGAAATGTATGCCCTCCATGTAATTCAAAAATTGAGGCAATAATAAAGCAGTTACATTTGATAGAAAGCTAACTTTGAATGCTCATGGAGTTTTCATCTCAACAACGTAACACATAGATAATAAACAATCTTGAGAAAATATGATTTAAGAGTACAACAAACTGAGAAGTCCAGGCTTCTCTCTCATTTACCTGTTAAGGCTGTCTACCATATTCACCAATAGTCTCCACAAGAGCACGAACCCCCAATGAAATGATGAAATCTGTTATTATCCCTGACAATTATCACTCTTCCTGTAACTTCTGAAATAAGCTTTATGGCCTCATGACAATCACCACATACACGAAGGTTTTTAACGACTCGAATCACATCTGTTGGAGCAGTACTAATTAAACCAAATGCAATAGCCAGCTTCTCGCTATGGCAACCAAGAAAGTGCTCCTTTTCTTCCTCTTCTATGTCAAACAGCACATAATCAGTCGTAGGAACATAACCAGCTGCTTTAAGTTTATTGGCCAATTCATGAAGTTTTGTGTATATCATTTCTGACGAGGGGTGTGACTTGTCACCAACAAGGAATTCATGAACAACCCCATTTACTTCAATCCAACTGTATCCTGGTACTTTTTGTATTCCTCTCTCATTCATGATTGACCTAATTTTTGCAGCAGCATCCCATTTTTTACTTGCTGAATATATGTTTGATAAGAGGACATAATGTCCTGAATTCCATGGTTCTAATTCAATGAGTTTCCTTAGCACATGTTCTGCCAACTGAGTATCCTTATGCAATCTACATCCACCTAACAGGGCTCCCCAAACAATAGAATTGGCCTCCATTGGCATACTTTTTATTAACTGATGAGCTTCATTTAGTAAACCTGCACGGCCTAGAAGATCCACAATACATCCATAATGCTCAATACTAGGAGTCAATGAAAAGACACGATTCATGTTCTCGAAATATCGGCGACCATCACCAACCAGACCAACATGAGTACAGCCACAAAGCAAACCCATAAAAGTGTTCCCATCAGGCAGAATACCCAACTTTTCCATTTGGCCAAAAAGACCAAATGCAACTTTAACATGTCCATTCATTGCCAGCCCAGAAATAGCAGCATTCCAAACTACTAGATCTTTCACCTTCATCCACTTAAAGATTTGCCAAGCTTGAACCATGCTCCCACATTTTGCGAACATGTCAATTAACGCTGTACCCAATACAGGGTCGGACAAAAACTCATCTCTGTCCATTAACTTGCTAGTCCAGTCCCCTAATTGTAGAGCTCCTAATCTGGCACAAGCAGAAAGAACCCCAACCATAGCATAACAATCAGGTGCCAACTTCTCTTCCTGCATTCGGAAGAAGAGATGTAGTGCTTCTTGTGGGAATCCATTAGATGCATAACCTTGAATCATAGCGCTCCATGTAACTATATCCTTCTCTGGCATCCTATCAAAGGTATGACGGGCTTTCTCCGTGTTTCCACACTTAGAATACATATCCACTAAAGAGGTAGCTACAAACACATCTCTGCTCAATCCAAACCGTGTTATGCACTTGTCAATCCACTCTCCACTATTCATATCCCCTAAGTGAGTACAAGCTGAAATAACTCTAACAAGGCTGAAGCTATCAGGCCTCAAACCCTTGTCTAACAACTTATGAAACATATCAACTGCTTCTCTATATTGTCCAACATCAATGTACCCACTAATCATGGCTGTCCAAGAGACAACATTTTTTTCAGGAATATCATCGAAAACCTTATGTGCCCAATCCAAGTAACCACATTTGGCATACAAACAAAGCAAACTGGTATTCACAAAGACATCACGATCAAAACCCAATTTGACAATAAGGGCATGGATTCTAATACCCAACTGAAAATCCAAAAGCCTTGCACAAGCCTTGAGAACAAAAGGGAAAGTGAAATTGTTGGGTAAGAGAGCTGCTTGGGTACGCATTGAAGCGTAAAACTGGGTAGCATGGAGAAAGCAATTGTTGGCAACAAGACCCCGAATTATTGTGTTCCAGAGAAAAATGTTGGGTTGCTGGGTGTGATTGAAGATAAGGCAAGAGTAGTTGGTTTGATCACCAAAGTGAAAGGAAGCTTTCAATATCAGGTTGAGAAGATAGTTGTCTTGGTGAAGGCCAAAGCGGAAAAGCGCAGCATGAACATGCCTGAGGTGTTTGATGGAGGTAAAGCCTTCAAGAATGCGTCTCTTGATTTCTGTAACTTTGGAAACTGACCAAGTTGCTAAGTTGAGGTTCGTTAACATGGCCATGGAATATGGATGATGGGTATGGCCCCCTTGCCAATGCAAGTTTTAGGTTACCAACATGAGTCATAAATTATGCACAAACATTCTAAGCTGTTCATTGCTTACTGTCAAAACTAGGCTGCCTGTAATGTAAAGTTGTAAACTCAAGGTAGATCTAAAGTTTTTGTTTCATTGCTTATTTTTCATTTTTCGGTCATCAAGGTGGAAAGTAGTATTGGTTACCCCCTCAGCAATTAATAGAAGCAACCCACCCATGCCATGCTTAAGCCAAAATCCTATAAACGTGTCTCCTCGATATCGAGATGACAATTTTAAAAAGCTGTCAATGTGCTTTCTCAATTCTTCTGCAGGGATGAAATCAAGAAATCATTATTCATTGGGCTTTTGTGCAATGCCGTTATTAAGAAAAAAAGGTTGAATTAATTAAATAAATAATATCTTTCAAACTTACCTTAAACAAGGAGAAATTACTTTACGCGCTTATAGGAGGAGATTAGTCTCATATCGAAGATATCGAAGAGTTTGTGATAATACCTTTAGGGAGGCATTTGGTTGGGGGTGATCTTTGATCACCTATGGTGATCTTGGCAGATGATTTCATATCACCCCTTTTGGTTACACTTTTTGGTTTGGTGTGGTAATTTGGATTACCCTCTGACCACCCCTGTAAGGGTGATCTGGATTACCACCATAAACCCATGTAATCTTTGATCACCAGTGATCTTAGATCACTAGTGATCCGGTGGTGATCCTAACCAAACGCCCACTTAGTTTTTTTTTAAAAAATTTACTACTAAATAAACCATTCCGCATATGGACATATATAGATTGGGGAGGAAATTTTGGTGGGCCTAATTAAAATTTTTTAAAGTATAATTGTATATTAGGCTAAATGCACAATTAATTTAGGATCTAATGTTTGCCGCAAACGACAATTCAGGTTCTAACGTTAGCTTTTGTGTCAATCTAAGATCTAACGTTACCGGGATTGGTCAAAACAGGTTAAAATCATACGGTCCCGTCTGTTGGCAAAACACGCGCTAATTTCGCCGCGTGAAACACCACGTGGCATCTGAAAAAGAATTTTTATGATGGAAAACGTAAAAAGAATTAATAAAAAAGAGTTTTAAAAAAAAGCTTTTTTAATGAAAAAAAATGGAAATTAAACAAAAAGAAGCCCAAATTTTTATTTAATTTTCTCCAAAGTTTATCTTCTTCTCCCTTTTGAAGAATCCTTCCCCTTTTCAGATTTGATTCCAGATTTGAAGAAAACAAACTACAAACACCGCCTCTGCTTCGCCTTCTTCGTATTTTCTTCTTCTCCTTCTTCCTACTCTTCCCTTAAACCGAAACTCTAGCCTCGATTTCATCAAACCAGCGCCGCCTCTGCTTCGCTTCTCTACAAAACCCATCTAAAAAAGCTCCCATTATTTTCATTAAGTCAACTCAGCCTGTCATCAAAGAGGTCCAAGCAATCTTGCAAAGCAGGCTGAGAGTGGAGATCGTTGAGGAATTTGAGCGATGAAGAGAGATTCGATAGATGGTTGGGCAATCGGAGAGAGAGGTGGAGGGTTGATTAATGGGTTGATTCTAATTTTCTTCAAAAATTGTTAACATTTAAAAGAATGAATTTTTTTGAAGTTAAGTTATCTTTGATAATTTAACGCTAATAATAGACTGGGTTGTGAAAATTTTAGCTGGAAATATAATGTTTAGTTTATTTTTCCATCTTTTTTCCCGTTTGGGATTTGATCTATGAAGGGTTATACATGGCTCTTGAATTCTGATTTTTTTTTCTGCCATCTGATGCATCGCAATCCTTTGCCATTTGTGTTCCTCAACCAATAAAGTTTGAAATGAAATGTTTTAATTTTTTGGCAGGTTAAATTGTTTAAACTTGCTGCAAATTCATGGCCTATTTTCTTCTTCTCCTACTATTTTGTTCAGTGTGGATAGCCCACCAGTTCGACCCTGCACCTTCAAAGCTGGCTTGGGATCAAGTCAATTTTAGGCATGACTAACGAAGGGGAACTTGCCAAAGTTCTGGATGTCTATGAGGCTCGATTGTAAATGGCATCTTTTGTAACTTTCCAGTATCTCTAAGATCAAGAACACGAGAAGGTTCACAAGATTTTTGATGACATGTGGGAGCCCAGTAAGTTCCTTGCAACCCCCTCAATATCAACGTTTGCAAGTTGAAAAGAGAATCCACAGATTCTGGTAACTCTTTAATTCTGCTACGAGACAAATTTAGGTTTCGTAAATGCTTCAAATGACCAAAGAAATCTGGTAACTCATTGGTACAATAATAGCTGAAGCATAGCACTCTTAAGCGTCTTAACCTTGGCTGCAAATTGTGTAAGACATCACCACTTAAATAGCAAGAAGCCAAGGAGGCTTGAAGATAGTAAAGGATTATATATATATATTTTTTTCTTTTGGAAACTTTTGATAAAAAAGTCAGGATCTCTTTGCAATTAGTGTGGATAATAGAGGCAAAATTTCTGGCAATTTTGGGCTCAAGTGAGTGTTTAGTTTGGAGAGGGTTTGTTATAATTTTGGGTTCAATTTTTGATAATTTTTCATATTCATTGCAATTTTGAATGTTCTTATGAATTCATAAGAAAAAGAGTATTTTGATCTTATTCTAGAATGAATTTTTGAAAATTGGTGTCTTTAGTACAATAGAGTATAAAAAAAAGTTATTTTTATATATTTTTACATTATTTTATTTATTAAATTATGAAAAATCCATGTGGGCATACACGTGCCATCCACGTCAGCACCTGTTATACACGTGTAATCCACGTCAGCGCGTGTTATACACGCACTCCAGCCATTTTCAATTTATCCTGAATTGACACAAAACGGTAACGTTTGATCCTAAATTGACACAAGAGTTAACGGCATAACCTAAATTGTCATTTGCGGCAAATGTTAGAACCTAAATTGCGCATTTAGCCTCTAAGTATGTTAATTTTAACTTTCACGTGTGTTGCACGCAATCGAACACGTTTGATTGAGCTAAAAAGGACCCTATTTTTATGGCTATTTTACTATGTTTTTGAATCAATTTATGCTTAAATATATGCTATTTTGATAATATTTGTGTTTTGAGTCTTTAAGTGATGTGAAAATGAGAATTTGTTATTTTTCACTATTTTTGAAGCTATTTTGATGACTTTTTACACAGATTTGAGCAAAGCAATTTTGAGTATAGATTTGGAGATTCAAAGTTCGTGTTTGAAGACTATTTGAAGATAATTTGGAGACTTGAAGATTTTTGAAGAATTATCTCAAGAGCAAGAATTGAAGATTGGAGCTTAATTTGCGAAGGATTGAAGACAAGCCATGAAGAAACCCAAAAGTTAAGGAATTTTGGATATTTTATATGGGATAATACTCAACCCATATAAGCTCATAATTGGAATTAAAAACACAATTTGTGCCTCCTATATTCAAGGAAATATCCAATTCCCGTATATTCCCGCTTTTAGTCCTAACATGATTAGGATTCAGCGCAGTCTCGGTAGAAAAATCATAACTTTCTGCTCAGATGTCCGTTTTAGGCCCGTGAGTAGGTGTTGGAAAGCTAATTTCGAGATCTACAACTTTCCTTTAAAGTCCAAGACCCATTTCTGCCGTTTTCAAGCCCAAAATCTCCGTCGAAGTTCCTGCACGAATCCAGGATTTTTCAGGATCCTATTTTGACTAGGATTTTGGTTCTAGGAAGACTTTTAATCTAACTTAGAGTCTAAGTTAGGCTCTAAAACGTCCTAGACTCCTTTCCTACTTAGAATTGTATTTTCTAGGGTCATTTCCACTATAAATAGCCACCCCCTGTAACACAAATCACATACTTTTACACACATAATTTTCTCTTCTTCTTTTTCTCTTCTAGTTCTAGTTTTTCTTCTAGTTTTAGGGCTACGGTGCCGCCACCCTCTCTTTGCATAGAGAGCGGCGGCAACCCTAGGTTATTCAAGAGGAGATTTCGCCCCCCTTCAAGTTCTGTAAGTTTTCTTAAGCCTCTCATGGATTTTCCTAAATCCATGAGGAGCTAAATTCTTAATACTTCTAATTCTTTGGTGAATTCAATCAATTAACATGGTGAGATTTCTGTTCTTATAATTTGGTATTTTATTCTTGATAGATAGCATGTTAAACTCTATTTTAATTCTACAATCTTGATTTTTATTGATTTATGCGGCCGCTAAAGAGGTAATTTGAGAGATTGTTGGCTAGATCAAACAACAACGGTTGACACCTGAGTTTGATTGTATGTAGCGAGTTAACCACGCTCACCGGCGAGGTTAATTGGGTTTGCATGCCAGTGATCAGATTTATCTGGTTGTTGTATGGTTTTATTTATTAAGCATGTGTGAAAGAACTAATAAAAGTTGATCTTAATGCTTTGATTCCTAGCAAATCTTTAAGGCTTGATGGCTAATTGATTAGTTAGGTGGAAAAAGGGGTAATTTAAGGCTTGACGGCTAATCTTATCTAAATAGCATGTTAGGGTTTTCCCTAAACCAGTTATCATCGTGAATTTAATATTGAATTTATCTTTTAAATCAAGGACCCATAATTAATTTGATTGTTTTCTACCATTGGAGAAGAAGTATGCCTTTTAATTATTGTTTTCTTTCTTAATTGCCATAGATTTAGATTTAATTTACTTTGCTTTGTTTCTAGTATAATTGCTTTCTTTTTAATTGTTATTTTCAAACCCCTGCTTTTACGCATTGCTTTTGAGAGATTTTTAAGGATTGTATCTTCGGATAAGGTCTATCCACATTCTTTGTGGGATCGACCCCTGCTTACCCTATCTACTTAGTTAGGATTTTGTGGGGATTATTTTTATGATTGCTGACGACCGATCATAAATTTTGACGCCGTTGCCGGGGAAGTAAGGAATAGACTCATCTGAAGGACGAATCCTGGGAATTTTCTCTTGAACTCTGCGTTTTTGATCTAAAAAAAATCGTTTTTCTTTTATTTTTCTTTTCTGCGTTTTTCTAAAAAAAAAATTTGTTTTTGCGTTTTTTATTTTTGTGTCTTGCGTTTTTGAAAAAAAAAGGTGTTTTTGCGTTTTTTTTAAAAAAAAGGTTTCTGCGTTTTTAGAAAAAAAAATATTTCTTTGTTTTTAATTTTAATTTTTGTTTAAGAACTTTTACTACTAATTTTTCTTTGAGTTTTTGCTTTTCTAGAAAAAGATACAATGGAGCAATCACGTTCGTTAAGGGAGTTGAATTCCCATTGTGAAGTGCCATCCCTCTGCATTGATTATCCACCAATGGATATGTCCTATGAACTGAAGCCAGGAGTGATCCGCATGTTGCCAATTTTCCAAGGAGAACACTATGAGAACCTTCATGAACACCTGCAAAGTTTCTTTATCAAGTGTGCTACAATCATCGGGATGCCTGAAGAACAAGCGAAGCTTCGAACTTTTCCAATCACTCTCGAAGGAAAAGCAAAAAGCTGGTTTGTGAGTCTACCACCTAAATCCATAACTACATGGAAGGGATTGGAGACAGCGTTTTTGAACAAATACTTTCCAGAAGCAAAGCGAGCTGATGTTAGAAGAAGAATCACTACTTGTCAACAATTACCTGATGAGAAGTGGCACCAATATTCGGAGAGGTACAACAAGATTTGCGCAAGCTGCCCTTACCACAACCTGAGTGAAGCACTGTTGATTCAGAATTTTTATGATGGACTCCTCTACGAAGATCGAATCTATATTGATTCTTCAAGTGGAGGTAGTTTTACACTCAAAACTCCTGAATAAGCAAGGAAGCTGCTCGACACCATGACAGAAAACATCTACCAATTCAGCACGATGGATGAACAATCTACAACCAAATCATCAAAGAAGGAATCTCTGGCCGAAATAAAAGAAACAATGGAGCATTTAGACCAAGTAGTCTCATCGTTGGCAAGTCAACAAGAGACTCTCACCAAAATGTTCACACAATTTCTGCAAAGAAAACCTCAATCCATCCAAGCACCTTTAATTGCGCCAATCCTACCCACGATATCACTGCCTCCAGCACCTGCTTTCTCTGCTGAACCACCACCAGTTGCTGTATCCAACATTCAAGTGTTCAAAGAAGAGGAGATTTCAGCCAAAAGCAAGGAGGATCAACCTACTTCATCACCAAAAACTTCTCGACCTAGATCAAGATTCGAAGGGATGAAAAAGATGGAAACCACTTACGGTCCACCACCGTTTCCTCAAAGATTTGCGCCACAAAGGAAGACATGCAGTGAAGAAAATCAGCTTGATTCACTTCAAAAGAAGGAGAAGGTAAACATCCCTTTAATTGTTGCAATTAAAGAAGTTTCCAAAGAAGAGATCGAGGCAACATCATCATGGGAAGAACCTGTCCAATCTGAACCAAAAAACGTTAAAGATTTACCAACGGAGGATTCCAAGATTGCACAAGACGAATCAGAATCACCGAAAGAAGATATCAAGATGGACATCCCTCCACCTTCTTCTCCAAGCCGTGCCAAGCCAGAAGATGAGCCACAACACGATGAACAGCTTGGACACCTTGAGCTGAACGAAACAAGTGTGCAAGATTTTGTTGATAACCAACTTTTGGAATATGAAGATCAAGATTTCTTGGGAATCAACAAGTTTCTTGAACATGGGAGCTTTGGAGAGTTCAAATATGAGGATTGGACACCTATGGATCAATTCTTTTCAGAGGATAAGAAGATTTGCCAACACGAGGACACTTTCCAAAGGCGAGACGAGAACAATGCTAATCAATGCCGAAAGCATCCATTGCATCAACCTCTCACGGCGACAAAGTTGGCATTGTCATTTCTAGCTATTCATGGAGTCGCCCTCAGCAAAATTGGTGATTTCTTTCCTTATCTCTTCTTTTAACCTTCATATTTTTGTGCTCATATTCTTCCAATCTTATCATATTTGCTTTATGCCTTGAAGTGGTATGATCCACCCTAACAAAGGGAGATGAAGGAAGGTCTAGCCAAAGACATTAAAGAAAGGCGCTGCTTGGGAGGCAACCCAAGAAATTACTAACATGTTAATTTTCTTTTTAGTTTTGTTTTTCTTTTTAGGGATTCAAATTAAGGAAACAAGTCGAACAATTGGAGTTTTTTTTTGAACATTTGCAAAAGAAACCGAATGGAAGTCCAAAGGAGAGGAGCAAAGGATGGAAGCCAATTATGATCGAGCCAACCTAGCTAGCTCGGCCGGCCATGCCCGAGCCGCACACCCACCGGCCATCCACGCCATCTAACCTGTGCCAATAAATAGAGAAGTTTTCTTAAACTCATCTCCATTTACTTTTTCTTTGCATTGTTTTGCTTTGATTGATTGCCTATTCCTTTACTTGAATTAGTTGTTTGTATTTCTTTTCTATGTTTTCTATGCTTTGATTTAGATCTCTATAATGACTTATGCTATGATTGCCATGATTAATGCTTTGAATTGCTTGAATTGCTTGATTGGGTCGATACTTTCTTTGTGAGTCAAGTATTTCATTAGCTCATCTACTTAGTCATCACACTTATGAGGGACACAACACACACATGTGCATTCACATCGAAGACAATGTGTTTTTTAAGTGTGGGGGAGAGAGTCTATGGAGAGTCTACATGCATAGAAATCCATGAAATTTTTCGAAAATTTTGCACAATTTTGAATTTTTCATGCATATATTAAGTGATTAATTTGATTATGATTGATGAATGCTTAGAATTTTTAAGGATGCTTTATTTGATTGATTGATTTATAGCATGTTATCTTATTTCATAGAATTAGGTATAATTAGAGTTTGTGATAAAAGCTTATTATTTATTACTTCTATGATTATCTTTTTTTAGAATTTGTGTTTAATTTTTATTGAAATTGCAATTATGAAAGTATGTTATGGATATGTCAAGAACAAGTGTGGGGGACTACTTATATAAAAGGATAGTTAAAAAAAATTGTTTTCATAAAAAGAAGTGTTTTCATGCAAGAGGAGAAGAGGTATTTCTGCTTTAAAAAAAAATTCAATCCATTGTTGTCACTCTTTTCTTAAACAAAAGGAGTTAGTAACCCTTGGAAAGAGGATAAGAGGCATGGAATTGTAGAAATATTGTCCCTCTGAAAAAAAAAAAAAAACGAATGAGTCCTTCTAGAGTGCTAATAGCCTCAAAAATGAGAGTTAGTAACCCCAAATCATGAACACTTCGAGGTTAGTAACCTCAATTTTCTAAAACCTAATTACCCTTTGAAAATCTATTATAACCCACGAAAACCCTTGATTTGTATCCATGATATGCATTCCTTTGAGTAATGGAGATAAAGATGAAGACATAAGCTTATGGAAAGAAGTAGTTATCAGATGTGATGAATGGTAAGTGATTAGAACTACTTTAATTATGGTTACTTAAGAATAAAGATGCTTGCTATTTATTGATTTTTTGAATTGAGTGCTCTTATAATTCTTTGTTATTTTGATTTCGTAATTGCATTGATCCTTAATATGTGTATTCATTCAAAGTTTTTGGAAGGTTTAAATTAAGATGGAATTTTAATTTGCATTAGTTTAAGATTATAGGGTTGTTTCTATGTTCAAGTTTAGTAAGTTCATAGTTTTCTACACTAGTTTGCTAGGGACTAGCAAAGATTTAGTGTGGGGGAAATATGATTGAGCTAAAAAAGACCCTATTTTTATGGCTATTTTACTATGTTTTTGGATCCATTTATGCTTAAATATATGCTATTTTGATAATATTTGTGTTTTGAGTCTTTAAGTGATGTGAAAATGAGAATTTGTTATTTTTCACTATTTTTGGAGCTATTTTGATGACTTTTTACACAGATTTAAGCAAAGCAATTTTGAGTAAAGATTTGGAGATTCGAAGTTCGTGTTTGAAGACTATTTGAAGATAATTTGGAGACTTGAAGATTTTTGAAGAATTATCTCAAGAGCAAGAATTGAAGATTGGAGCTTTAATTGCGAAGGATTGAAGACAAGCCATGTAGAAACCCAAAAGTTAAGGAATTTTGGATATTTTATATGGGATAATACTCAGCCCATATAAGCCCATAATTGGAATTAAAAACCCAATTTGTGCCTCATATATCCAAGGAAATATCCAATTCCCGTATATTCCCGCTTCTAGTCCTAACATGATTAGGATTCAGCGCAGTCTCGGTAGAAAAATCATAACTTTCTGATCAGATGTCCGTTTTAAGCCCGTGAGTAGGCGTTGGAAAGCTAACTCCGAGATCTACAACTTTCCTTTGAAGTCCAAGACCCAGTTCTTCCGTTTTCAAGCTCAAAATCGCCGTCGAAGTTCCTGCACGAATCCAGGATTTTTCAGGATCCTATTTTGACTAGGATTTTGGTTCTAGGAAGACTTTTAATCTAACTTAGAATCTAAGTTAGGCTCTAAAACGTCCTAGACTCCTTTCCTACTTAGAATTGGATTTCCTAGGGTTATTTCCACTATAAATAGCCACCCCCTGTAACACAAATCACATACTTTTACACACATAATTTTCTCTTCTAGTTCTAGTTTTTCTTCTAGTTTTAGGGCTAGGGTGCCGCCACTCTCTCTTTGCATAGAGAGGGGCAGCAACCCTAGGTTATTCAAGAGGAGGTTTCGCCCCCCTTCAAGTTCTGTAAGTTTTCTTAAGTCTCTCATGGATTTTCCTAAATCCATGAGGAGCTAAATTCTTAATACTTTTAATCGTTTGGTGAATTCAATCAATTAACATGGTGAGATTTCTGTTTTTATAATTTGGTATTTTATTCTTGATAGATAGCATGTTAAACTCTGTTTTAATTCTACAATCTTGATTTTTATTGATTTATGCGGCCGCTAAAGAGGTAATTTGAGAGATTGTTGGCTAGATCAAACAACAACGGTTGACGCCTAAGTTTGATTGTATGTAGCGAGTTAACCACGCTCACCGGCGAGGTTAATTGGGTTTGCATGCCAGTGATCAGATTTATCTGGTTGTTGTATGGTTTTATTTATTAAGCATGTGTGAAAGAACTAATAAAAGTTGATCTTAATGCTTTGATTCCTAGCAAATCTTTAAGGCTTGACGGCTAATTGATTAGTTAGGCGGAAAAAGGGGTAATTTAAGGCTTGACGGCTAATCTTATCTAAATAGCATGTTAGGATTTTCCCTAGACCAGTTTATCATCATGAATTTAGTATTGAATTTATCTTTTAAATCAAGGACCCATAATTAATTTGATTGTTTTCTACCATTGGAGAAGAAGTATGCCTTTTTAATTATTGTTTTCTTTCTTAATTGCCATAGATTTAGATTTAATTTACTTTGCTTTGTTTCTAGTATAATTGCTTTCTTTTTAATTGTTATTTTCAAACCCCTGTTTTTACGCATTGCTTTTGAGAGATTTTTAAGGATTGTATCTTCGGATAAGGTCTATCCACCTTCTCTGTGGGATCGACCCCTGCTTACCCCTGCTTACCCTATCCACCTTCGTTTTCTACTTGTGATAGCAGAATTTTTGGAAGAAAAACTTGTTTTCTAGCATATTGGCCAATTGCAATCTCTCTTGTATTACATTATGGCCTAAGTGCTTGCATATCATTCTTGTTCCATTGCACAAACCAATCTATGATTGGACAATTTTTCTTCAACACCAATTGATCGGTCGTCAGCAAATCATAAAAATAAAAATCCCAACAATTACTAACTAACTAACTAAAGATAGCTAGGGCAAGTAGGGGTCGATCCCACAAAGAGATAGGTTATTGTTCTTTTTCTTAAAACAAATAAACAAAATAAAAAAGGTTTTTAAAGTAAAATTAAATCAAATCAAACTAGTAATTTAAATTATCTAAGAAAGCAATCAAGAAAATTAAAGAAAACAATTAATTAAAAGCAGAAGATAAATTAAGAAAATAATTAAGAAAACCCTCCAACATTGAATTAATATCCCTCTTGACAACAATAACATGAATCATTGATATCTAAAGGTTATGAAAACAATGGATAGCTTGCTTGGAATTTAATCCTAAATCACCTTAATTAGATAAAGCTCTTGATCCATTGTGAATTATCCATTTTATTCTTTTAACAATTACCTCTTGATCCAGTGTGATAATTACTCAAGAATAAAACATTAAGATCTAGTAATTTACAAGCACAATGGGCAATTAAAAATTGGTCAAAGATTCTTAAATCCCTTGGAAGGAAGAACCTTCGCTTCCAATTGCTACCAAACAATTAAATCCGAAGATCCTTCAAGATTTTAATTTAGCTAATGCTACTTAATTTATCAAGAAAGTGCATGCTTCAATCCATCAAAACAAGCAACATAGAATTCATGCAGAGATATTAAGAAATACCCTATTAATTTTCATATAAAAGCACAAAATCTCACCATGATATAAGTCAAGAGATCAATTAAATTCTACATTGGAGAAAAGAAAAGGATTACTCACTCATAAATTGAGTGAGCATCCAAAGAATAAGAAGAAAACTTATCTATGGATGGGAAGAAGAGGGGGGGGGGGGCCTCCTAGGGCTTTTTCCTCCAAATCTTCAACAATTCTTCAAAATACAATCTCTAGATCTACATACCTCAAAAACCTAGACATGAGGTGGCTATTTATAGTGGAAATAACCCTAAAGACTCCAATTCTAAGTAGGATAGGACTCTAGGACGTTTTTAGGGCTGACTTGGTCTCCGCGTTAGCTTAAAAGTCATCCTAGAGTTGAAATCCTAGTCAAAATAGGATCATGGAATTTTCTCGAATCATGCAGGGACTTCGACGTCATTTTTGGGCTTGAAGATGGCAGAACTGAGTCTTGGACTTCAAAGGAAAGTTGTAGATCTCAGAGTTAGCTTTCCAACGCCTACTCACGGGCCTTAAACGGATATTTGAGCAGAAAGTTATGATTTTTCTACCGAGACTGCGCTGAATCCTAATCCTGTTAGGACTAGAAGCGGGAATATGCGAGAATTGGATATTTCCTTGGATATAGGAGGCACAAATTGGGATTTTAATTCCAATTGTGGGCTTATATGGGCTGAGTATAATCCCATATAAAATATCCAAAATTCCAAAGCTTTTGGGCTTTTTCATGGCTTGTCTTCAATCCTTCGCAATTATAGCTCCAATCTTCAATTCTTGCCTCTTGAGATAATTCTTCAATAGTCTTCAATAAATCTTCAAACACGAACTTCGAATCTCCAAATCCATACTCAAAATTGCTAAATCCATATTTGAGTAAAAAGTCATCAAAATAGCTCCAAAAAGAGTGAAAAACTACAAGTTTCCACTTTTCTTGTCTTCAAGACCTAAAAACACAAATACTAACAAAATAAGGTAAATTCCACATAAAAATAGTAAAAAGTATAGGAAAATGATCATAAAATAGGGTTAATTTTAGCTCGATCACCAATCTATGCATTGGCAAACCATTCAGTGTTAGAATATTTAAGAATTTCTCTTGATAATGGTTGTTCGAGTCATTTGCTGCTTCATCGAAACTGTTGTATGTCTTACTCTCATCAGGAGATATTTCTATCATCTGCTCATTCACTTTGTCTACATACTCATTTCTTGTTGCCAAGATCGCACGGTTGGTCATGTACTTTGCCGAAGTTGAATTATGCTTCAAATCTGGGAAAAGTGCATTGATCAAGTCTTTTTCAGGATTTTCATGCTTTATAACCATCTGATCTGGTAAAAGTATCAAATTATCATCTTTTGTTGGTTATTCTCCATCACCAACTCGAAGGAGGAATTTTCCAAACTCTTGGTCTCCTCTTGCTCTCATGTTCTTTTTCAATCTTAGTATCTCCATTTTTGGCTAAGGGTATGATCTGACCAAACTTTGATTGATCGTTTGTTCTTTTGTTGCTCGAGGTACAATGAAATCTCCTCCAAAAAACAACCTTTCCTCATAATGGTTCTTTGTTACTCATCATATCTTGAAATGTTTTTGTCCATATATTCAATTGCAAAATTTTTCGCCATTGGTGTTTCATCCCATATTATTATTCTTGCTCTTCTTAATAGTTCAACTTTAGCACTCTGTTTAGAAGTCCTACATATACTCGTTTCTATTGGACTTAATGGAATGTTAAATCTCGAGTGTGTTGTTCTTCCTCCTGGCATAATCGTTGCCGCTACATCGGATGTTGTTGTAGCTAACGCAATCAGACCTCTTGACCTGTGATGATGTTTGAAGTTATATTAATAAGATAAAAATATTTTTTTAAAAAAATGTGATATTGATGCTGTTAATTATATGTTTAAAGGAAATGTGATTATTACCTTAAATTGTCTAATATTGCATGATATATAATTGTTTTGCCTATTCCTCTTGGCCCATCCACACAAAAAACAAAAAAACAATAAACAAACTTCTCTCTTTCTTGATTCAACTTGATCTAAGATAAAGTGGAATGGCAATCTTTTGGTGTTCATTTAACTTATTTGCAGCTTCTAGATCTTTCCGTAGAGTTTCAATGATCAATTCATCTGCAATTTCCTTATGTGTTGAATATTGATGTGCAAATTTTGAGAATCTATCTCTGGCAAATCAAACTTCTTGATGTTTTTTCACATACTTTCAAGATAATATGCAATGGTCTGTAATGTGCAAGCAATTTGTTTCTGGACTGAGTTTCCATGCATTCTCTTATATTCCTTAAACATTGCATTGTAATAGTCATTCCGTAGTTTCCTCACATCTGACGGTTCACAATGCACTAATAAAGTCGCGAATAGCATTCTCACTTCATTAGGCATTTGAAACGCTACTCCTTCCAATATGGACTCTGATATACTCTGAATTATCTCAAAATTTATTTATTTTGTGAGCAATTGGGCTTTCAATGCAGTGATCCAATCAATTATTTTGTCTCATTTCAGCCCAGTAGGCCCATTAAACCCGTTTGAGTCCATGAAACCCAAATTGCCAAGCCAGATGTCTTGAAGCCTATTATTTGATATTCTTAGGCCCAATTCGTTAATATGGAAGCCCAAAGAAGGAGTCCAAGTCCAATCAAGTGCTATAACAATCTATTGCCTCTCAACCAAAGGGGGTAAAAACATAATAATACAATTATAGAGAAGTATTGATAATAATAATAATAAAAAAAAAAAAACCTCTGGCTTGGAACATGGCGGTGCAAGGCAGATGGCGTGATCATGTCTTGAAGAGAGAGGAACGGAGATTTCTGAGTCAATCCCAATCCCAAAGAAGGTCTAGTAGATGGTTTGTTGAATGGAGATCTAAACTACATGCGGTTTGTGTTACCAATCTAAGCTCTAGATTAACGACAAAACTTTTATGAGACACCTTTTCAGATTATGGAAAGGTAGTTGATGTCTACATTCACCATGCTATTAGAAAATGGAATGTCACCTTCGCTTTTGTCAGATACTGGAGGGAATCTGAAGCTATGGTGGCGATTGAAAAAGGTGACTCGCGTCTGTTGGAAGGGATAAGAGTTAGTGTTTCGAAAGCAAATATGACAAACAATAAGAGAAGAGGTGGTGATAGACAGATTGTTGATCCTACATGTGGCTTCATTAGCAAGCCTGCTGGTGATCTTAAGGGAGCAAGTTTGGATGGTAGAACATATAAAGCATCTGTTCTTGGAACAAAAAAGATGAAGACTGATTTCTCTAAACCCACAGAGGGTTAGAAGACCACTATGCCAGCAAACAAATGGTAAAAAGAAGATGGTGATTAATGTACCATCACCCTCCAGTTCCAACACAAAATCCAGTTGCTCAAGGAAGATGGTGGAGAATGTCCAGATGGATTTTGATATTCCCGTCTATAGACACCCGATTTTGGGCCTGAACCCTACAAGTTATGTTAACTTGTCTCCGTTGATGCACCTCTGAGGCATCCAGCTCGATTCTTGTCCTGTGTAGTTCCTATCTTCGTTTTTAGTATTAGTCATTTCTTCCTTTAGTTATACCTCATTTTCTGTTAAATAAGATCTCTTTTTCTTTTAAACAAGATACAATTTTCCAATCTTCTTCTTGGGCAAATGTGCCAATCTTTCCTTTGGTTGGTTTTGATTATTTTCCTTTTGGACTTTACTTCTTGGACCAATTTTGCTTCAATTAGACCCTATGGGCCCTTTTACATTGCTTGTTGGAATTAGCATTTGGACCATATTGGTGTGGAAAATTAATGGCTAATTAGTTTCATCTAATTTAGCAAGATACATAAAATGTAAAAATTAAAATTTAAAAAAAAGGGGTCTAGTAGTAGAAGGTTTACTCTCATTTTCCTAACATAATGATATATATAAAAAAATGAGAGAGAAAAAAATGCAATTTATGACTTTTCTTTATATTTTACAAAAATGAAAAAAAATTGCATTTCAGTCACACTTTTTACACGGGTCACTAGTTTTCTAATAAGTTGCAAATATACATTTGCCTTGTGTTTACAAGTAAAACGCAAGGAGTGGATATGGATAAGAAAAGGTCAGCCACGTTGCAAAAGTTTGATATTTGTCCCCAATTCCCCAAGGCATGTGCCAAATCTGCATGGCAAAGAGAAAAGGAAAAGTGATCAATTGAGCAACCAAGAATTAATTAAGAAATGCCAAAGACGCATGCCATGGGCAGTCCCTTAAGGCTGGCTGAAACAGGCAAGGCAGCAGGTACACTGGCCAACCACCCATACCAGACAAAACAAGCAAGTTATATGGCAATTTTGAATCAATTCTTTTAGGCCATAGAGCAAAACCATATGTCACCATTGTCCATGTTTAATAAATTAAAATTCCCATAGGTCACATACATACCATATTACATTGCTAGATACTAGGAACATGTTTCAAGTTTTATCATTTTCATCTACCATCTAAGCTTTGCACAAAATTTAGATAACTGCATTTTTTTAAACCTTTGACATTTTTGGCTTTACATCTCTGTAGTTAAGCATGTCATCAAACTAGATCACCTTTAGAGAAATAAGCATGTTCACATAAATGAGCACTGCATTGCATACACATTTTTGTTAGACATATTTCATAGGACACATTACATTCACATATTCAATTTTCATGATCACGTTAAGTAGGTATGTCAGCATTTCAAATTTGTTTCACATTATGCATATACCAATTGATCCAATAAATACATAAAGCAGCAGACCAACTCACACAATGAGCCAAACTATCTGTTTAGGGCATTACAATATTGCTCATGGGACACAAACAAACATAAAAAGGGGAGGAAACCAATCACTTACCCTCAGAGTATTCAATCCTGAGTTGTTCAATTCCCATTGGTTCCCATCTTCAAGACTAGCTCAGGATTGGTCCACATCAGCCTGTAGGAGAAACAAGACCAAGCTCAGCTCAAAAAGCCAAAAGGGACAAAATAGGAGAGTTGGTAAACCACTAATCTAAACCACAGAACAGAAATAGAGTCCCACAACAGAGGCCACAAGATCCATAAGAGAGCATTAAAGTATTTAAAATCAATGGTAGGCATGAAAGCAAAGCAAAAGGGCATAGAAATGACAAAACCTCAGAAGGCTTACAATAACAAATTGGGCAAGATAGCAGGCGAAACCAACATGCTTAAAACGAAGAAGACACATGTTAGCACCAATTTACATTCAATCAAAAGCAAAGAAAATGCCACTGCATATGACCATCAGATCCCCCATTACAATAAGCTCGCAAGATTACCACTTTAGCCATGACAAATCACCAAAAGAGACAAAAAGGACTGCTAACAAATATGTCCAGGCACTTCAGTTGGTGCAAGCACCCACACTGTCACACACTGCCACCCTCAGCCATATTAACGAGCATGCCAAGAACAAAAAAAAAGCAAAAAAAAAAAAAAAAAAACCTAAGGGCATTTTTTATCACTGAAAATGGGAATAAGGCAAAAGGGATGCTTACCTTTATAAACCCTGAAAGGAGGAGGGAATTAAGCTCTTGAAAGCTTCCTGAACCCTTAGATAGGAAAAAATACAGAGAGTTAACGGGAGGGATTTTTCCAAGCATTCAATATATATACACTAATAGTGATAGGAAGGGGGGAACCCATTCTTATTCAAAATTGAGAATATCTAGGATTCGTTTAAAGAAAAAAGCTTCCTAAGTCCTAATTTTTTCATATACAGACTTTTTTTTTTTTAAAAAAAAAGAAAAATATCCTTAGATTTCACCATACAGAAAAGAGAAATTCAAAGGAAAGATGAGATACCTTTCCTAGTTCCCAAAATGTGTTAGCCTTCTGTCTCCTTTCTTTTTCTTCATCTTCTGTTTCTAGGGCTCGGTTGATTTGCGAAATCTGGTTTTAGAGTCTTGGTTTGCCAAAATTAATTGAGGGTTTCGGGTCTTATTTTCAAAAATTGCTTTGGGGCTTTCGTTTGAGTAACCTTTGGGAGTGCAACGCCGTAGTTTGGTGGTCTTTCGACGGTGGCTCGCCGGAGTTTGGAGTGTTGCAACGCCGATTCTTAGAGAGAGAGAGAGGAGGTCGTGTTTCAAAGAGAGAGAAGGAGAAATCGAGAAGTGAAGGGGAAAGAAGAAGGGGAGGAAGAATAGGGGTATAGACACCCTTAAACGACGTCGTACAGGGGAGATTTGAAACTTCAGAGGTAAATTTCTTGCGTTTTTGCAATTTAGTAATCACATGTATCGCAATTGAGTCCTGTTGGGTATAACATAGTGCAATCGAGTCTCCACAGTTAATTTTTAATACAATTTAATCTCTGTAAGTTTTTAATATAGTTCAATTCAAGGTTTTAGTTCAAAATTAATTTAGGAATTTAATTTAATTTTCAATAACTTGATAAAATGAACATATATTTTAGTAAACTAAGCTCAAATTTAAAGAATTGGATTAGTTTCATGGGCATTCAGGTTTATTTCCATAAAAATTGTTGCAATTTATTTTTCTCATCTGAGTTAATTAAAATGATCCGATAATGGGATGCTTGATTGGGGCTTGGACACATGTTGTCGGTCTCAATTCATCGTTCCTAGATTTGGAACACCTGAAGGGGGGTCTTACCAGTATGAGTGGAAGGCACCCGGACAGTGTTCCTCGTATAATTGCTTAGTAAAATTTGCATTAATCGGAATTCATGCATAATATGGATTCATACATACAGACATTAGAATTAGTAATTACTATAAAATTCGAAATTAAAGTGAAACAGTTTGTTTTTTTTTTCTAAAAACTCAAAAAAGATTTGTGATTGTTATTGTTCTTTTCAAGTTTTTCTTAAATTAAAGCCAAGAATCAACTTTTTTCTTAAAGAAACGAAATATTTTTTTTTAAACAAAAAACAAGGTTTAAGTCTTATTTAAAAGAGGCAGCTTTTCATAAAAGAGATAAATGAAAGGAAAACGAAAATTTGGTTTTAGACAAAAACTAACAAAAAAAGGATTCTACAAGATGGCAATTCAAAATTCTAAACTTAAATAAAAGAACTCAAACCAAAAAATTTTAAAATTAAGAAGAGTTTTAAAACCTAAATAAAATGATAAGAAGATTAAAAACTCAAAAATATCAAAATGAATGTTTTTTTAAGGAATTCCAAAATTTAAAAATCAACCAAGTTTTGTTTTTAAAAGGGAAGGTTCCCACCTTATTTTCAATTTTTTAAGAGGGGAAGGTTCCCATTTTCGATTTAACTCAAAAGAGGAGTCATTTTATCCCGGTTTTCTTAAAAATCCTTTCTTGAGGAGTCCAGAAGAGAACAAACAGTAAAATGGGGATAAAAGATTGATCAAAGGGTCTGGTCATTGCTCTTGAATCCCCAACACATTTTTAAAATATACAAAACTCATTTGTGCTTGTGTAACTTTGTTTTCAAAATCAAACAAAGGATTTACTTTCTTTGAATCATTTAAAATTTAGGAATAATTACAACCAATGATAGAAACTCACGAGTTAGTTCTAGACTAGTCAGTGCCGTCAATTTGACGGGCGTTGTGGGGGTGTTGATCCTTCCCCACACGTACCAGGCTCCCGAACCCTTAGACTCTAGATAAGTAGACCGTTTATTAAGTTAGTATCACCTTCGCCAGGCTTAGGTTGATATTAAACTTAACAACCTGATAGGTGACTAATCACACCTAGGTTAAAAAAAGATTAGTGGCGACTCCTCAAATTTTAGTCGTTTCGACAGAGTCCCTCGACTCGAACGTTTCGACAGTTTGGCGACTCCGCTGGGGATTCCTAGAGAGTCAAACTGAGTTCTAGTTGAGAGTTGACTAGGGTCTCTATAATTGGTTGTTTGCTTGCATTTATTTTTGTTTATTCATGCTTATCTTTATGCTCATTCACATTTACATGCTTTGATTACCCATTTATATGTCATGCCTAATCTCTTACACTGTCTCTTTGGGGGTAGTTTAGTAATCGGGTTGGGTCTTGGTAAAGGTTTGTATGTTCCTTCACACACTCACTGATAAACTTGCACTTGCATATGCATGAGCTTACAACAGAGCTCTAACCTTTTAGGAGGAGGCAAAGTAGCTAGCCCTCATATCACGATAGTCACTGTGTAAGTTTTTAGTGAAAAATCTCCACTCAGACTGAACCCTTTCCAGTGAGCCTATGATGTGTGAGGATTGGGGGCCTTACTAGCCTAGAGTGGCCGTCAGTAAGGATATTTTGGGAACCTTTAGAACTGTGAAAAGTCTCACCCAGCATGTAGAGACCATGAGAGATATCTCATCTAGTTAGAGCTAAACCTGTGAGGATAAACCTGGTACACAAAAGGAACATTTATTGCCTTTATCTTTACTTTTATCAATGGACCATAGAAGGGGTAATCACATTACCCCGATAAATAGACTCCCTACCCATAAGAGCCTAAGGCTCAAATTTTCAAAAAAATAGAAAATGTTTTTGATATCCCAAGGGCACCTGTATATTATTACTTGTTTAAATTTTAGCACTTTTTCCTTGTATGATACTAGCTTGCTTTTTGTGTGTTCCTTTTTGTCTTTGCCTTTTTCTTTTTGCATTTTTTTGCATTACATCATAGGTTGGTTCATCATTTGGGATAGAGAGGAAATGTTGCACGACGAGTTTGAATCGTTTGTTCCAGAACACTTGAAGGGACAGTCACCCAGCTCACGTCCAACACAGAAATGAGATGGCTCAAAAGCTTTATGGGGACAATTTGTCTGAAGATTCTCTAACAGAAGTGCCAGATTTGATCCACCTGGATCTAAAGCAGAATGATTACACTGAGCTTTGTAAACTTTGGATGG
Source organism: Corchorus olitorius (assembly GCA_001974825.2). Classification (NCBI taxonomy): domain Eukaryota; kingdom Viridiplantae; phylum Streptophyta; class Magnoliopsida; order Malvales; family Malvaceae; genus Corchorus; species Corchorus olitorius. The sequence continues at coordinate 33,745 of AWUE01021871.1, forward strand.
GAATGAAAATGACTGAGCAAGAGTTTGCAGAAAAATACGGGGCAGTTGTGCAGCTTATGAGGGTGGAGGTAGATGCCAACATGATTAGAGGAATGCTACTGTATTGGGATCGCTCCTATCGATGTTTCACATTTAATGAAGTTGACATGGTCCCAACTATTGAAGAATACGCCTAGTTGCTGAAATTGAAGGCCATTGATGAAAATTCCAGAATCTTTATGAGGGGAAACAAATCCACAGTGATTTCCACTTTGGCGGATCTCATGGGTATGCAGAAGACAGTGTATGATAAGTATTGGAAGAGCAAGGGTTTCTTAGATGGACTAGCAACACAATGTCTTATGGAATTTGTAAGGGAGAACCCAAACACTCCTCACAGGCAGGATATCATGGCTGTGTTGGTATACAGAATTGTAGTCTTCCCCAAAGTGTTGGGACATGTGGACTCTTACGTAATCCATCTAGTGGATGCCATCAAAAGGGGGAATAATCCAATCCCCGCTATTATAGCAGAAACTATAAGGTCTCTTAATCACTATCGTCTAGAAGGGGGACGATTTAAAGGTTGTGCTCAATTGTTGATTATTTGGTTCAAGGGACATTTTGAATGCATCGAGTCTCACTTTACTCAACCAATCCATCTTGGGAAGAAGCAAATCCAATCCGAGAGTTCCTTGCTGGCAAGTGGCTCGCGGGTAGGACTAGAGGACAATGGATTGAGTTTCTGGGAACTCTCAAAGCTTACCAGGTTAAGTGGGTTGCTCCATGGTTCCATCCTGATTTTGTGGCTTACTGCTGTGGACCCAACCCATGGGTTCATTGTTTGGACTACGGGGTGTCACTAGTTACTCTCAGAAGATAATACGGAGGGGACCAATTCATTCCAGCTACTCATGGATTAAACAGTGTCGACTTCGAGTGTGGGGAAAAAAAATCCAAGCAAAGGGCTCAGGAGCTCAGGAATATGCTCAGGCGGATGATCTTTATGGGGAAATTCGGTAGATCTACAATGGTGATGCCAGAATACCGAGATTGGCACCGCAAAAGAGTGAAAGATATTAAGGTGCCTCCTCCTACTAACCCTAATGCTTCTGTGAGTGAAGAAATGGAGGACATAGTTATGAGGCTGACAATTCAGCTTGAAAGAGAAAGAGAGGGTACTGAAGCCAGAGGCAAGTAGAAGTTAACCAACAGTTGATTTTGGAAAAAGAGAAGGCAGAAAGAAGGGCTAGAGAAATGGAAGCAAAGTTGAAAGAAGCGAAGGAAGAAGTCAAGGACGTAAGGAAGTTGAAAGAAAAAGCTGAAGCTAAAAATCAAAAGCTTGAAGCGGACTTCAAAATAGAATGCAAGGAAGTAGCAAGGTTGACAAACAGGAACAAATCTAGCAAACTTGTAACGAGATGGTATAAAGAGAGGCTGGATTTTGAAAAAGGAGAAAGTTCTATAAGAGCATATCAGCGGGTGAGAACTCTAGCCGCGACCTAAAGAGAGCCAGAGAAGAAAGTGAAAGGGTCTAAAATGAATTGGAAACGAAAAAGGCCAAAGTGAAGGCAACTGAGGCGTCTAAGGCCCAAGTAGAGGCAAATCTGGAATTCCACAAGAAAGCAGCTAGGTTGAACAAGAAAGAGTTTGAAGAAGTGAATGGGATGCTTAAGAACCTGGAGTAACAATACGGGAAGCTCAGGTCTGAATGTTATGCACTGCAGGACCAGGGATTCTCCCAACAAATGGCCTACAAGGAAAGGTGTGACCAGATTCGCTTCCTACTAGATGAGATAAAGATTGGGCTGCTACAAATAGAGGATATCAGGGACCAGGCTAAGAATGTACTCCCATGTGTGATGCCATTCGATAAACGACTTCAACCGGTAGCTAACTTCCTGGAGAGCACCATCAACAAGTGCAATGGAGCCCTCGCCTACTTCCAGCATGTCGCAACGTGCGAGTCCGGGGTCCGAACCCTACCGTTTAACGACTTAAGAAAACTTACGGAGTCGCCACTAGTCTTTTTTTAACCTAGGTGTGATTAACCACCTATCAGATTATTAGGCCTAATGTTAACCTAAGCTTGGCGAAGGTAACACTAAACCTAATAAACGGTATTCTAACCAGAGTTTAAAAGGTTCGGGAGTCGGGTACGCGTGGGGAAGGATTAGCAGCCCTACGACACCCGTCGAAATGACGACACTGACTAGTCAAGAGGCAAGAATTGAGGATTGAGCTTAAATCGCGAAGGATTGAAGACGAAGCCTTTGAAGACCTTGAAGACATGGAATTTTGAATATTTTATATGGGTTAATAATCAGCCCATATGAGCCCATAATTGGAGTTAAAAACCCAATTGGTGCCGCACAATCCAAAGAAATATTCAAATTCCCGCAAACTAGTCCTAGTTGATTAGGATTCAGCGCAGTCTCGGTAAAAAGGCCATAACTCCCTGCTCAGAACTCCAAATTAGGCCTGTGAGTAGGCATTGGAAAGCTAACTCTGAGATCTACAACTTTGCTTTGAAACCCAAAGCCCAGTTCTACCATTTTCAAGCTCGAAGTTTTTGTCGAAGTTACTGTGCGATTCCAGAATTTTCTAGAGTCCGAATTTCACTCTAATTTCGATTCTAGGAAGACTTTGAAGCCAACTTGGAGACCAAGTCAAGCCTCTAAACCGTCCTACACCCTTGCTAAGTCTATATGGAGTCTAATTAGTCCACTATAAATAGCCACCTTATGCAACCCTAGTAAACACAATTCTACAATCTTTCTTTTCATCTTTTTCTTAGGAAATACTTTAGTTTTTCTTCTAGTTTTTCCTAAGGGTGTCGACTCCCTCTCTTCTCATAGAGGGGTGTGATATTCCTTGTGTAGCCAAGGGAGGATTTCGCCCCAAGGTCTTGTAAGTTTTCTTATGCCCAAATCCATGAGTAGCTGAATTCTTAATACTTCTTATCCTTTGGTGATTTCAATCAATTAACTATGGTGAGATTTTTATGCTTATAATTTAATGTTTGTTCTTGATTGATAGTTTGCTAATCTCTGTTTTATTGTATGATCTTGATGATTATGGATTTATGTGGCCAGTATTCATGTAATTGGATAGATCTATAGTTAAATCCAAGTTTGGAGAGAGAACTCAAGCTTGATTGTGTGGTAACAAATTGGAGACGCTGAGAAGCGGTCCAATGGGATTAGTTTACCTTGTTTTTTAACAGCAATGAGTTTTTTTTACTTGTTATGCATGTGTGAATAATTGTTCTTAATGCTTTATTCTTATCAATCTTTCACCTTGAGAAAGAAATTGGTTGTTAAGTAATAAAAGGGATAATTTAACCTGAGAGGGATTTTTATCTAATATGCATGTTAAGGTTTCCCTAGACCAATTATCTAATTGAGAATAAAATATTAAATTCATCTTTTAAATCAATGATCTATAATTAATTTGATTGATTTCTACCATTGGAGAAGAAGTTTGCTCTCTTATTATTGTTTTTTTTATTAATTGCTATAGTTTAGATTTAATTTACTTTGCTTATTTTTTAGATTAATTGCTTTTCTTTTTAATTGTTTTATTTAATCCCCTATTTTTGAGTAATTCTTTTGAGAGATTCTTGAGAATTTTATCCTTTGGATAAGTCTATTCCCCTTCTCTGTGGGATTCGACCCCTACTTGCCCTATCTACTTAGTTAGGTTTTTCTGGGGATTATTTTTATGATTGCCGACAACCGATCAATATCTCCGCCCAGAAAAATATATCAGCTAACCCAGCAGTACAATATCAGATCTAAGGCCAAAAGAATTAACAAACAGGCCACAAAAATTCAGCAATTAAGAGAGGAAATCAGGTGCAAGGACGAAGAACTCAGGCGAAGAGATGAGGAAGCACAGCGCCGAGAGGAGGCAACAAATGCTAAGATAGAACAACTAATGAGAACGATGAATCAGTTTTCAAAAGGAAAAGTTGTGACAGATAACACTTAAAAGGTGGAGGACCCAATAAAAGCCGACCTTAGAGCAAACTTAGGAATGACCGGGCCCGGGATCGTAAATGCCAATATGGTGCAAGTTAAACTGCCAATATCCAGTGAAAAACAATTTGCTTATCCACCATTATCGGGATTAGCAGCTGGGACTTTCGTTCCCCGTCCACCGAAGCACCATCCAGGTATCGAAATTAGGCCATCTGCTCCTCCGACGTTTCATTCAGGAATTGATATTGCATCTGCACCATTACAGGATTTCTCTTATCTGTACGAACCAGGGGTAGCAGCCACTAAGCCTATTGATTTGATGGAGGAAGATGGATCCAAGAAGAACGATCTGACTGAGGACAGCAAGCGCAAGTTGAGCTTAATAGAGGAGAGGCTTCGTGGGTTGGAAGGATCAAATAGCTATTATAGTCTTATAGATACCTCAGAATTGTCATTGGTTGACGGACTAGTGATACCACCAAAATTCAAGGCCCTAGAATTTGAGAAGTTCAACGGAACTAAAGATTATCCACTCAACCATCTGAGAAGCTACACCAGGAAAATGGGTCCCTATGCAAAGAACGAGAAGCTCATGATTCATTGTTTTCAGGACAGCCTGACAGGGACAGTTTCCACCTAGTATAATCAGCTTGGTGTCATGTTCATTCCTAGGATGATCTTGCAAAAGCCTTTATTGATCAATACAAGTATTTGGTTGAATTAGCCCCATCTAGAGAAACCCTAAAAGCCATGGAAAGAAAGCCTACTGAAAGTTATACAGAATTTGCTCAACGATGGAGGGATAAGGCTTCTCAGGTCAGGCCACGGATAGATGAATCGGAGATCTCCGGTCTTTTTATCAATACCCATTAAATCCATCTCTTTCGAGAAATTGTTCAACTTGCCATCTGAACCCTTCGCAAAGATTGTGGTGATAGGGTAGAAGTTGGACAACAGTATCAAATCGGGGAGGATTGTTGTTGCGGGTGAAGCCAAGAGGGGACAAGTTGGGAAAAAGAAAGAAGATATCAACAATGTCAACCAGGCAAGGTATCAGCCTCAAGTACCCATCAGACCCTATTATTCACCCCAAACCTACAACTACCCGCAGTATAACCAAAACCCGATCAATTACTATCGACCACCAACACCGGTTCCATATTCTTATCAGCCTGTCAACAATATGGGGGCACATCTTACAGAACACCAACACCAAATCCTCAGCCCATATTGCCCATTGATTGAGCCAAAATTAACCCTATTTTATTATATGCTATTTTATTAATATTTGTGTTTTGAGTCCTTAAGTGATGTGAAATTGAGAAATTGTTATTTTTACACTACTTTTGGAGCTATTTTGATGACTTTTTACACAGATTTAAGCAAAGCAAGTTTGAGCATAGATTTGGAGATTCGAAACTCGTGTTTGAAGACCATTTGAAGATAATTTGGAGACTTGAAGACTTTTAAAGAATTAATTCAAGAGAAAGAATTGAAGATTGGAGCCTTAATTGAAGACAAGCAATGGATAAGCCTTCAAGCTTTGGTATTTTTGGATATTTTATATGGGAAAATACTCAGCCCATATATAATGTAATAATTGGAATTAAAATCCCAATTAATGACTCCTATATCCGAGAAAATATCTAAATCCCGTAGATTCCCGCTTCTAATCCTAATAGGATTAGGATTCAGCGCAGTTTTGGTAGAAAAATCATAACTTTCTGCTCAGGCCTCCGTTTGAAGCCCATGAGTACTCGTTGGAAAGCTAACTCCGAGATATACAACTTTCCTTTGAAGTCCAAGACCCAGTTCTGCCGTTTTCAAGCCCAAAAATGCCATCGAAGTCCCTACACGAATTCAGGATTTTTTCAGGATCCTATTTTAACTTGGATTCTACTCTAGGAAGACTTTTAATCCAACTTGGAGTCTAAGTTAGACCCCAAAACCGACTTAGACCTCTTTCCAAGTTAGGATTGGAATTCCTAGGGTTATTTCCACTATAAATAGCCTCCTCCTGTAACACAAATCACATACCTTCACACACCAATTAGTTTTAGATCTATTTTTCTCTTATAGATCTAGTTTTTTGGCAAGGGTGCCACCACCCCTGATACGAATCTAGTTGTTTTAAGATTCAAATCCACCCTTGTGACCCGCCAAGAATCAACTTGAACAACTTTCAACTTCTAGATGTGTATGTCGACAATCTCACCCAAGCAATCTTCTTCTTTCATCGGCCTTAGACCTCCAATTAGACCTGCAATTGAACACCTAAGATCACAAGATTCACAAGCAATCAAGTATCCTAACTTAATTGTTTGCTAGGACTCTATAAGATTGAAGAACCCTAAGTTTTGTTCAAACTAGAACAAAGAAGCTAAGATAATCAATTTGGGTAAAAAACCTCAATTTTATTAATCAACTCAACTTATGTTTACAAGAGGGGTTTGGTGCCTTTATATAGGCATAGGGTGATGCCCTAGATCTAGAAAAATAACCTAATTTTCGTCCAAATATATGGCCTAGGGTAAAACTAGTCCAAACCCAACTAGGAAAAGGAAATAAAGACATAATTAAACAAGGATTGGACTTAGTCAAACAAGGCCCAACCCAAATAACATCCAAACTTAAAAATAAGCTAATTAAAGATAGAATAAAGCCCACAATGGCCAAATTACAACTCTAATGACCTAGTGCTCATCGATTTCAAGAAGAATGCACAACTTGGAATCGATGGAAATATTCCTTTGTTGATGATCTCCAATGAGTTTCAAATGATCTCCGATGGCTTTAAACTCTTCAAGATGAACTCTAATGAGGCCAAACAAAGCTTCCTTGAACCTTTTAGCTCTTGCCCTTGTCATTGGGCCTAATGGCATCTTCAATGGATCAAATGGCATCTTAGGCAACTCCGATGAGCTTGAAACTTCTTCCTTAGCATCTTCAAGCTTCTCCAAGCCTCCTTGCCGCTTATGCACATCCTTGCCATGATCTCCATTGTGCTCTTCAAAACCATGATGAGTCCTTGGCGCATCATCCCCTCTCCCTTGAAAAGGATTTGTCCTCAAATCTGCATCATTATCAAACAAGGATAAGTTTGAGACATTAAAAGTAGCACTTACATTACCATATTCACTGGGAAGATCTAGCTTGTAGGCATTGTTGTTGATCCTCTCCAAGACTTGGAATGAACCATCTCCACGAGGTAATAGCTTAGACTTCCTATTCTCAGGGAACCTTTCCTTTCTTAGATGCAACCAAACCCAATCTCCGGGTTCAAAGATGACCTCTTTGCGTCCCTTGTTAGCATTCTTCATGTATTGTTGTGTTTTCTTCTCAATTTGAGCTCTAACCTTTGTATGAAGATCCCTAACAAAATCTGCCTTGCGTTGCCCATCCATGTCAACTTGCACACTTAAAGGTAAACTCAACAAATCTAATGGAGTTAAAGGATTAAAGCCATACACACATTCAAAAGGTGAAAATCCAGTTGTACTATGTATGCTTCTATTGTATGCAAATTCAACATGAGGTAAACAATCTTCCCAAGTTCTTAAGTTCTTTTTAATCAATGCCCTAAGTAAGGTTGACAAAGTCCTATTAACTACTTCAGTTTGACCATCAGTTTGAGGATGACAAGTAGTTGAAAATAACAACTTAGTACCTAACTTAGCCCACAAAGCTCTCCAAAAGTGACTTAAGAACTTAGCATCTCTATCACTCACAATCGTCCTAGGCATTCCATGTAGTCTAACAATCTCTTTAAAGAACAAATTAGCTACATTAATGGCATCATCAGTTTTAGTGCATGCAATAAAGTGTGCCATCTTAGAAAACCTATCAACAACCACAAAGATAGAATCTTTACTTCTCCTAGAACGAGGTAATCCTAACACAAAATCCATGCTAATATGAGTCCATGGTTCATGAGGAATAGGCAAAGGAGTATACAAACCATGAGAGGTTTAGAAGTAGATTTAGCTTGCAAACAAGTAATGCAACTAGAAACATGCTTTCCTACATCATATCGCATTTTAGGCCAAAAGAAGTGTTCATGCAATATCTCATATGTTCTATCAACACCAAAGTGACCCATTAAATCACCCTCATGCGATTCCCTCACAAGCACAAAACGCAAAGAACAAGTAGGTATACACAATCTAGATTCTTTAAACAAAAATCCATCATGCTTATAATACTTCCCAAATCCAGAATTCTCACATGCTTTAAACACATCACTAAAGTAAGCATCACTAGCATATAAGTCTTTAATAAACTCAAATCCAAGAAACTTAGAATCAAGCATGGAAAGTAAAACATACCTCCTTGATAAAGCATCGGCTACAACATTCTCCTTACCTTTCTTGTAGCGCACCACATATGGAAAGGATTCAATGAACTCAATCCACTTAGCATGCCTCTTATTCAGCTTTTGTTGGCCCTTTAAGTACTTCAAGCTCTCATGATCCGTATGAATCACAAACTCCTTAGGCCACAAATAATGCTGCCAAGTTTGTAATGCTCTAACAAGAGCATACAACTCCTTATCATATGTAGGATAGTTCAACGCAGCCCCATTCAACTTCTCACTAAAGTATGCCACGAGTTTCCCTCCTTGCATGAGCACTGCGCCAATACCTACACCTGAAGCATCACATTCAATCTCAAAAGTATTGTTAAAGTTAGGTAAAACAAGCAAAGGAGCATTAGTTAATTTATCCTTCAAAGTCTCAAATGCTTCTTGTTGCTCTTTTCCCCACTTGAATGGTGCATTCTTCTTCATCACACTAGTAATAGGGGCGGCTAAGGTGCTAAAATCCTTAACAAACCTCCTATAGAATCCGGCCAAGCCATGGAAGGATCTCACTTGACCAACGTTGGTGGGGGTTGGCCAATCCTTGATGGCTTTGATCTTCTCCTCATCAACATGTATACCTTGCGTAGAAACCACAAAACCAAGAAAAACAAGCTTGTTTGTGCAAAAGGTGCACTTCTTAAGGTTAGCATACAACTTCTCAACCCTAAGTACATCTAAAACACATCTCAAATCCTCGATATGTTCCTCTAAGTTGCGGCTATACACAAGTATATCATCAAAATAAACAACAACAAACTTTCCAATATAAGCTCTTAAAACATGATTCATTAATCTCATGAAAGTACTAGGTGCATTAGTTAATCCAAAAGGCATAACTAACCATTCATACAATCCTAACTTAGTTTTAAAAGTAGTTTCCATTCATCACCCTCTTTCATGCGAATTTGATGATATCCACTCTTAAGATCAATCTTTGAAAATAAGCAAGAACCATGCAATTCATCAAGCATATCATCTAATCTAGGAATAGGGTGGCGATACTTAACTGTTATGTTGTTTATTGCCCTACAATCAACACACATTCTCCAAGTTCCATCCTTCTTTGGAACAAGTAAGACTGGAACTGCACATGGAGAAAGACTCTCGCGCACATAACCCTTTTCTAGCAACTCTCCAACTTGTTTCTCCAACTCTTTTGTTTCATCAGGATTTGTCCTATAAGCTGGCTTGTTTGGAATTTGCGCCCCAGGGATGAAGTCAATTTGATGTTCAATCCCTCTAATTGGTGGTAAACCACTAGGAATCTCCTCAGGAAACAAATCTGCAAACTCATCTAAAAGAGGAACAATTTTGCTTGGAAGTTCTCCAGCCAAGTTGTTAGTGCTCACAAGTGTATTTTCAAAAGTAAGAATAAACCAGAATTATCTTTCAAAGCACTCTTAATCTCACTCTTAGAAGCTAACATAGACTCTTTAACAACTTTCTTAGAACTAGCTTGCACAATTGATGTATTTCCAACGCAATCACTAGAACTATCATGCTTTGCCCTTTCTTTAACCTTAAATTCATCCTCTAACTTAGCAAAATCCTCTTTCTATTTAAATTGATCTTTTAAAGCTTCTTGAGGTGATAAAGGAATTAAAGTAATAGGCCTCTTACCATGCATAAAGGTGTACTTGTTGGACTCACCATCATGCTTCAGCTTGTTGTCAAATTGCCATGGTCGACCAAGTAGCACGTGGCATGCTTGCATTGGCAAAACATCACACAAGACATCTTCTTTGTACCTGCCCAAAGAAAGAGAAACTAAAACTTGTTTGTTAACTTTAATCTCCTCCTTGTCGTTGATCCATCCTAAACTATAGGGTTTAGGGTGTTTGGAAGTGGGTAATTGCAACTCCTTTACTAAATAAACACTAGCTATGTTTGTACAACTCCCACCATGAATGATCAAACTACTAGGCTTTCCATTCGCATACATCCTCATATGGAACAAGTTTTCTCTTTGATTTTGCACATCATCTCTCACATATGCACTCAAGGCTCTCCTAGCAACCAAATTCTTAAGTGAAGCCAACTCATCACCATCATCATCTCCCTCTTGCGCAGAACCTCCTTCATCATCTCCATCACTAAAATCCTCTTCTTCACTCACAATTTCACCATGATCATTAAGAAACATCACCTTTTTGTTAACACAGTCCTTAGCATAATGACCATAACCTTGACACTTGAAACACTTAAGGTGAGATTTAGAGTTAGAACTAGAAGAAGATGAAGATTTAGAATCGGATTTAGGTGTTACTAACCCCTTTTGCGCCACCTCCTTACTTTGAGTTTTCTCATCTTTCTTGATTGGAGTTTTCCATGAGTTTGATGATGAAAATCCTCTCCTTGTTGCGCCACTCCTTTTGATTTGCCCCTCGGCCTTCAATGCATGTTGTAACAACTCCTCCACATCATAGTGTTGTTGCATCTCCACAATGTCATGAATCTCCCTATTCAATCCCGCAAGAAACCTAGCCATGGTGGCTTGTGGAGCTTCTTCAATTTCAGCCCTTGATATCAACAACATCATCTCGGAGTAGTACTCATCTACACTCTTTGATCCTTGCCTCAAAGTTTGTAAGCTTTGGTATAGAGAATTGATGTAAAAGCTTGGAACAAACCTCTTTCTCATGCAACGCTTCAATTCGGCCCATGTGTCAATTGGCCTCTCCAAATTCCTTCTCCTTGACTGCACCAATTGATTATACCAATTCAAAGCATTCTCAACAAATTCAAGGATAGCAATTTGTACCTTCTTAGCCTCAGCAAAAGGATGAAAATCAAAGTACATGTCCAATTTAGACTCCCAGTCCAAGTAATCCGCAGGTGTCCCTGATACGAATCTAGTTGTTTTAGATTCAAATCTATCCTTGAGACCTGCCAAGAATCAACTTGAACTTCTTCAACTTCTAGATGTGTATGTTCATGATCTTCACTAAAGCAATCTTCTTCGTTCGTCGGCCTTAGACCTTCAATTAGACTTGCAATTGAACACCTAAGAACACAAGATTCACAAACAATCAAGCAATCACAACTTAATTGTTTGCTAGGACTCTACATGATTGAAGAACCCTAAGCTTGCTCAAACTAGAGCAAAGAAGCTAAATTTTCAAAAGAATCTCTCTTTAATTGATAAACTTAACTTATGTTTACAAGAGGGGTTTGGTGCCTTTATATAGGCATAGGGTGATGCCCTAGATCTAGAAAAATAACCTAAATTTTCGTCCAAAATATATGGCCTAGGGTAAAAACTAGTCCAAAACCCAACTAGGAAAAGGAAATAAAGACATAATTAAACAAGGATTGGACTTAGTCAAACAAGGCCCAACCCAAATAACATCCAAACTTAAAAATAAGCTAATTAAAGATAGAATAAAGCCCACAATGGCCAAATTACAACTCTAATGACCTAGTGCTCATCGATTTCAAGAAGAATGCACAACTTGGAATCGATGGAAATATTCCTTTGTTGATGATCTCCAATGGGCTTCAAATGATCTCCGATGGCTTTAAACTCTTCAAGATGAACTCTAATGAGGCCAAACAAAGCTTCCTTGAATCTTTTAGCTCTTGCCCTTGTCATTGGACCTAATGGCATCTTCAATGGATCAAATGGCATCTTAGGCAACTCCGATGAGCTTGAAACTTCTTCCTTAGCATCTTCAAGCTTCTCCAAGCCTCCTTGCCGCATATGCACATCCTTGCCATGATCTCCATTGTGCTCTTCAAGACCATGATGAGTCCTTGGCGCATCAACTTGCTCCAATGAACTCCTAGCATCTTCAAGCTTCTTCAAGCCTCTTTGCCGCATGTGCTCATCCTCTCCATGATCTCCATTGAGCTCTTCAAGACCATGATGAGTCCTTGGCGCATCATCCCCTCTCCCTTGAAAAGGATTTGTCCTCAAATCTGCATCATTATCAAACAAGGATAAGTTCGAGACATTAAAAGTATCACTTACATTACCATATTCACTAGGAAGATCTAGCTTGTATGCATTGTTGTTGATCCTCTCCAGAACATGGAATGGACCATCTCCACGGGGTAATAGCATAGATTTCCTCTTCTCAGGGAACCTTTCCTTCCTTAGATGCAACCAAACCCAATCTCCGGGTTCAAAGATGACCTCTTTGCGCCCCTTCTTAGCATTCTTCATGTAGTGTTGTGTTTTCTTCTCAATTTGAGGTCTAACCTTTGTATGACGATCCCTAACAAAATCTGCCTTGCGTTGCCCATCCAAGTCAACTTGCACACTCAAAGGTAAACTCAACAAATCCAATGGGGTTAAAGGATTAAAACCATACACACATTCAAAAGGTGAAAATCCAGTTGTACTATGTATGCTTCTATTGTATGCAAATTCAACATGAGGCAAACAATCTTCCCAAGTTCTTAAGTTCTTTTTAATCAATGCCCTAAGTAAGGTAGACAAAGTCCTATTAACTACTTCTAGTTTGACCATCAGTTTGAGGATGACAAGTAGTTGAAAATAACAACTTAGTACCCTAAACTTAGCCCACAAAGCTCTCCAAAAGTGACTTAAGAACTTAGCATCTCTATCACTCACAATCGTCCTAGGCATTCCATGTAGTCTAACAATCTCTTTAAAGAACAAATTAGCTACATTAATGGCATCATCAGTTTTAGTGCATGCAATAAAGTGTGCCATCTTAGAAAACCTATCAACAACCACAAAGATAGAATCTTTACCTCTCCTAGAACGAGGTAATCCTAACACAAAATCCATGCTAATATGAGTCCATGGTTCATGAGGAATAGGCAAAGGAATATACAAACCATGAGAGGTTTAGAAGTAGATTTAGCTTGCAAACAAGTAATGCAACTAGAAACATGCTTTCCTACATCATATCGCATTTTAGGCCAAAAGAAGTGTTCATGCAATATCTCATATGTTCTATCAACACCAAAGTAACCCATTAAATCACCCTCATGCGATTCCCTCATAAGCACAAAACGCAAAGAACAAGTAGGTATACACAATCTAGATTCTTTAAACAAAAATCCATCATGCTTATAATACTTCCAAATCCAGAATTCTCACATGCTTTAAACACATCACTAAAGTAAGCATCACTAGCATATAAGTCTTTAATAAACTCAAATCCAAGAAACTTAGAATCAAGCATGGAAAGTAAACATACCTCCTTGATAAAGCATCGGCTACACATCTCCTTACCTTCTTGTAGCGCACCACATATGGAAAGGATTCAATGAACTCAATCCACTTAGCATGCCTCTTATTCAGCTTTTGTTGGCCCTTTAAGTACTTTAAGCTCTCATGATCCGTATGAATCACAAACTCCTTAGGCCACAAATAATGCTGCCATGTTTGTAATGCCCTAACAAGAGCATACAACTCCTTATCATAGGTAGGATAGTTCAACGCAGCCCCATTCAACTTCTCACTAAAGTATGCCACGAGTTTCCCTCCTTGCATGAGCACTGCGCCAATACCTACACCTGAAGCATCACATTCAATCTCAAAAGTATTGTTAAAGTTAGGTAAAACAAGCAAAGGAGCATTAGTTAATTTATCCTTCAAAGTCTCAAATGCTTCTTGTTGCTCTTTTCCCCACTTGAATGGTGCATTCTTCTTCTTCACACTAGTAATAGGGGCGGCTAAGGTGCTAAAATCCTTAACAAACCTCCTATAGAATCCGGCCAAGCCATGGAAGGATCTCACTTGACCAACGTTGGTGGGGGTTGGCCAATCCTTGATGGCTTTGATCTTCTCCTCATCAACATGTATACCTTGCGTAGAAACCACAAAACCAAGAAAAACAAGCTTGTTTGTGCAAAAGGTGCACTTCTTAAGGTTAGCATACGACTTCTCAACCCTAAGTACATCTAAAACACATCTCAAATGCTCAATATGTTCCTCTAAGTTGCGGCTATACACAAGTATATCATCAAAATAAACAACAACAAACTTTCCAATATAAGCTCTTAAAACATGATTCATTAATCTCATGAAAGTACTAGGTGCATTAGTTAATCCAAAAGGCATAACTAACCATTCATACAATCCTAACTTAGTTTTAAAAGCAGTTTTCCATTCATCACCCTCTTTCATGTGAATTTGATGATATCCACTCTTAAGATCAATCTTTGAAAATAAGCAAGAACCATGCAATTCATCAAGCATATCATCTAATCTAGGAATAGGGTGGCGATACTTAACTGTTATGTTGTTTATTGCCCTACAATCAACACACATTCTCCAAGTTCCATCCTTCTTTGGAACAAGTAAGACTGGAACTGCACATGGAGAAAGACTCTCGCGCACATAACCCTTTTCTAGCAACTCTCCAACTTGTTTCTCCAACTCTTTTGTTTCATCAGGATTTGTCCTATAAGCTGGCTTGTTTGGAATTTGCGCCCCAGGGATGAAGTCAATTTGATGTTCAATCCCTCTAATTGGTGGTAAACCACTAGGAATCTCCTCAGGAAACAAATCTGCAAACTCATCTAAAAGAGAAACAATTTTGCTTGGAAGTTCTCCAGCCAAGTTGTTAGTGCTCACAAGTGTATTTTTAAGCAAAAGTAAGAATAAAATAGAATTATCTTTCAAAGCACTCTTAATCTCACTCTTAGAAGCTAACATACACTCTTTAACAACTTTCTTAGAACTAGCTTGCACAATTGATGTATTTCCAACGCAATCACTAGAACTATCATGCTTTGCCCTTTCTTTAACCTTAAATTCATCCTCTAACTTAGCAAAATCCTCTTTCAATTTAAATTGATCTTTTAAAGCTTCTTGAGGTGATAAAGGAATTAAAGTAATAGGCCTCTTACCATGCATAAAGGTGTACTTGTTGGACTCACCATCATGCTTCACCTTGTTGTCAAATTGCCATGGTCGACCAAGTAGCACATGGCATGCTTGCATTGGCAAAACATCACACAAGACATCTTCTTTGTACCTGCCCAAAGAAAGAGAAACTAAAACTTGTTTGTTAACTTTAATCTCCTCCTTGTCATTGATCCATCCTAAACTATAGGGTTTAGGGTGTTTGGTAGTGGGTAATTGCAACTCCTTTACTAAATAAACACTACCTATGTTTGTACAACTCCCACCATCAATGATCAAACTACTAGGCTTTCCATTCGCATACATCCTCATATGGAACAAGTTTTCTCTTTGATTTTGCACATCATCTCTCACATATGCACTCAAGGCTCGCCTAGCAACCAAATTCTTAGGTGAAGCCAACTCATCACCATCATCATCTCCTTCTTGCGCAGAACCTCCTTCATCATCTCCATCACTAAAATCCTCTTCTTCACTCACAATTTCACCATGATCATTAAGAAACATCACCTTTTTGTTAACACAGTCCTTAGCATAATGACCATAACCCTTGACACTTGAAACACTTAAGGTGAGATTTAGAGTTAGAACTAGAAGAAGATGAAGATTTAGAATCGGATTTAGGTGTTACTAACCCCTTTTGCGCCACCTCCTTACTTTGAGTTTTCTCATCTTTCTTGATTGGCGTTTTCCATGAGTTTGATGATGCAAATCCTCTCCTTGTTGCGCCACTCCTTTTGATTTGCCCCTCGGCCTTCAATGCATGTTGTTAAACCTCCTCCACATCATAGTGTTGTTGCATCTCCACAATGTCATGAATCTCCCTATTCAATCCCGCAAGAAACCTAGCCATGGTGGCTTGTGGAGCTTCTTCAATTTCAGCCCTTGATATCAACAACATCATCTCGGAGTAGTACTCATCTACACTCTTTGATCCTTGCCTCAAAGTTTGTAAGCTTTGGTATAGAGAATTGATGTAAAAGCTTGGAACAAACCTCTTTCTCATGCAACGCTTCAATTCGGCCCATGTGTCAATTGGCCTCTCCAAATTCCTTCTCCTTGACTGCACCAATTGATTATACCAATTCAAAGCATTCTCAACAAATTCAAGGATAGCAATTTGTACCTTCTTAGCCTCAGCAAAAGGATGAAAATCAAAGTACATGTCCAATTTAGACTCCCAATCCAAGTAATCCGCAGGTGTCCCTCTCCCATTGAACTTTGGTATTTTGTACTTGATGTTGTCCTTAGGCTCATCTCTTTGTTCTCCTCTCCTAGGCCGCAAGTTTTCATTGTAAGCTTGGCCTCCAAGTTCTTGTTGCCTCAATCTCTCCATAGGATCAACTCTCCTAGCAATTTGCCTTTGTTGAACTTCTTGTTGTTGTTGATCCCTTTGCTCATTGTTTGGTGCGGCATTGTTTTCTCTTTGTTGAGGTGGTGGTTCTTGTTGATTTCGAACCTCCAAGGCATCTAATCTTGTTGTGATAGTACCTAATTGTTGCAAGATAGCTTGCAACGAGGTAGCCACATCATTGGCTTGATTTTGATCTCCCATTATACCTACACACAAAGAAAAGTTAGTAATAAAAATCCCTCACTAGTGTGTGTGTGTGATTTACCTTTGTTGTGCTCTCGTGTTTGCACTCAACCTATGGATTGGCGATCCACTACTCTCTTAATGATCTCACAAGATTATGCCTTTTTCTAGCTTCAATAGGCCTAATAAGAGCAAATTGTTAGAGCCTCCTTTCTTCTCGTGACCTACTTGAGGAACAAACAATTAACTTGAGTGAATCAAAAACAAAAAGTGATCTATACAATCCAAACAGCCTTTTGTCTCCCAAACTTGCTGCACAAAACACAATTAGTAACACAAATCAATCAATTTAATCAATTATAAACCCTAGTACCACTTAGATCCAATTTTTTTACCACTTGTCTCCAATAGGGTTTAAACCTGAAATTCTTCAAATAGATCTCAATTCACAGCAAAAGCAACCCAAGAATCTCAAACAAACAATCAATTAGGGTTAGATGCAAACAATTGACTCAATTGCTCAAAACAAACCCTAATCCCCAATATACCCGGATAAGAACCCTAGGTCAAAGGTGCGGAAGACACAAAAGATTTTTTTGATTTTTTTCAGTATTTTTCCCAGAAAGATCACACTAAAAGAAGTCTAGATCTCAAATTTCAAAGCTTTCTGAGCTCAAACGAAGCCAGAATAAATTTCACAAGTTTCTGGTCGAATTTTTTTTATTTTTTTTTATAGTTTTCGATTAAACTACAAGGTATGAGGACTCCAAATCTGAATTTTCAAGTCGATTGGAGTTAAGATAAAACCACAATAAATTATTGAATTTTCGGAATTTTCAGATCTAGAAAATTTGAAAAAAACTTTGATGGATGAGATGGATGAAAAACATGATGGCAGATGAATAGAAGGATAGATTTACCGATTGAAGATGACAACCTATGCTCTGATTACCAATTGATACGAATCTAGTTGTTTTAAGATTCAAATCCACCCTTGTGACCTATCAAAAGTCGACTTGAACTTCCTCAACTTCTAGATGTGTATGTCGATGACCTTCACAAGGTGATTCCTCTTCTTTCGTCGGCCCAAAGTCTCCAATTAGACCTGCAATTGTTAACTCTAGAACACAAGATTCACAAACAATCAAGTATCACAACTTAATTGTTTGCTAGGACTCTACAAGATTGAAGAACCCTAAGTTTTGACTCAAACTAGAACAAAGAAGCTAAGATAATCAATTTGGGTGAAAACCTCAATTTTATTAATCAACTCAACTTATGTTTACAAGAGGGGTTTGGTGCCTTTATATAGGCATAGGGTGATGCCCTAGATCTAGAAAAATAACCTAATTTTCGTCCAAATATATGGCCTAGGGTAAAACTAGTCCAAACCCAACTAGGAAAAGGAAATAAAGACATAATTAAACAAGGATTGGACTTAGTCAAACAAGGCCCAACCCAAATAACATCCAAACTTAAAAATAAGCTAATTAAAGATAGAATAAAGCCCACAATGGCCAAATTACAACTCTAATGACCTAATGCTCATCGATTTCAAGAAGAATGCACAACTTGGAATCGATGGGAATATTCCTTTGTTGATGATCTCCAATGGGCTTCAAATGATCTCCGATGGCTTTAAACTCTTCAAGATGAACTCTAATGAGGCCAAACAAAGCTTCCTTGAACCTTTTAGCTCTTGCCCTTGTCATTGGGCCTAATGGCATCTTCAATGGATCAAATGGCATCTTAGGCAACTCCGATGAGCTTGAAACTTCTTCCTTAGCATCTTCAAGCTTCTCCAAGCCTCCTTGCCGCATATGCACATCCTTGCCATGATCTCCATTGTGCTCTTCAAAACCATGATGAGTCCTTGGCGCAACAACCCCCTATAGCCATAGGAAGGTGCGACATACCTTGGTTGTTTAGCAAGGAGATTTCGCCCCTCCTAGTTCTGTAAGTACTTTTATGCCGCTCATGGATTTTCCTAAATCCATGAGTAGCTAAATTCTTATACTTCTAATCCTTTGGTGAATTCAATTAATTGATATGGTGAGATTTATATGCTTATAATTTGGTATTTTATTTTTGATAGATAGCATGTTAAACTCTATTTTATTCCATGACCTTGATTTTTATTGGTTTATGCGGCCGATAAATTGATAATTTGAGAGATCTATTGCTAAATCAGGCGGAATAGTTAACCCTCGAGTCTGATTGTTTGGTAGCAAGTTGATGACGTTTAATAGACGCTCAATTGGGTTTTGCATGCCAGTGATCGGATTTTATCTGATTGTTGTATGGTTTTATTTGTTAAGCATGTGTGAAAGAACTAATTAAATAGTTGATCTTAATGCTTTGTTGCTTGGTGAATCTTTAAGCCTTAACCGGTAATTGATTTGTTAAGTTAACAATAGGGGTAATTTAAGCTTTAATCGGTAATCTTATCTAAATAGCATGTTAGGTTTTTCCTAGACCAGTTATCATCAAGGATTTAATACTGAATTCATCTTTTAAATGAAGGATCCATATTGAATTTGATTGTTTTCTACCATTGGAGAAGAAGTATGCTTTAATTATTGTTTTCTTTCTTACTTGCTCTTAGATTTAATTTACTTTGCTTTGTTTTCTAGTATAATTGTTTTCTGTTTAATTGCTTTCTTTCAACCTCTGCTTTCTGTATTTTGTTTTGAGAGATTTTAAGGATTGTATCTTTGGATAAAGTCTATCACCCTTCTCTGTGGGATCGACCCCTACTTGCCCTAACTACTATAGTTAGGATTTTGTGGGAAATTATTTTTATGATTGCTGACAACCGATCATAAATTTTGGCGCCGTTGCCGGGGAAGGGAAACTTTTTCCTGGTTCTTGCAAGGGGAAGGAAAATAGACTCATCTGAAGACGAATCCTGGGAATTTTCTTTTTGTTTCTGCGTATTTGCGTCTTTCATCTAAAAAAAAATTCGTTTTTATTTTTCTTTTCTGCGTTTTTGATCTGAATTTTTTTTTTTTTGCGTTTTTAATTGTTTGAGTCTTGCGTTTTTGGAAAAAAAAAAGAGTCTTTACGTTTTCTAAAAAAAAACGTTTTTGCGTCATAAAAAAATTTGCTGCGTTTTCTTAAAAAAAATATATTTTTCTTTATTTTCTGTCTTTAATTTTAATTTTTGTTTAAGAAATTTTACTACTAACAATTTTTCTTTTGAGTTTTTGAGTTTTTCTAGGAAGTTGCATGCCAAAGACAAGAAGTAGTGGTACAAAAGACTTTGAATTTGATCCAGAGCCAGAAAGAACACTATTTTCGCTAAGGAAGGAGAAATCAAATCGACTACAAGAAGAGAAGTCATCAAATTCAAGTTCTCAATCTAATTCTCCTAGATCTGCTGCTTCAACATCATCACAAGACATGGCAAACGAAGAAGGTCCTAAAACCCTGAGAGAGTTTTCTGCACCAAACGTCAATGCACAACGCTTAGCAATTCGATACCCAGATACGACTGCAAATTTTGAGATTAAATCTGGATTTATTCAGATTTTACCCAAATTTCATGGTCTATCTGGAGAAGATCCTCACCGACATCTAACCAATTTCCAGATTGCCTACACATCAACAAATATTCAAGGTATCACTGAAGACCAATTCAAGCTAAGAACTTTTCCGTTCACTCTTGTGGATCGTGCAAAAGATTGGTTGTACCTCTTACCAACTGGTTCAATCACATCCTGGACGAGCCTTAAGAAGTTGTTCTTGGAAAAGTACTTTCCTGCTCATAATATATCAAGTATAAGGAAGGAGATTTGCGGAATTAAGCAACGCCATGGAGAAACAATGCATGAATATTGGGAACGTTTCAAGACACTATGTGCGAGCTGCCCCAATCATCAAATCATTGAACAGTTGCTGATCCAATACTTCTACGAAGGACTACTACCGTTTGACAGATCTTCCATAGATTCTGCAAGTGGAGGAGCTTTCATAGACAAAACTTCTACCGATGCTTGGACTTTAGTGGAGAACATGGCTGCCAACACTCAACAATTCGGATCTCGAGAAGACTATTCAAGAGAAGGCAATACAAGAAGAATCAATGAAATCTCTACCCATTCCACCTCACTGGAGCAACAACTTCAAGAAACAAATCAGCAAGTCGCTGTGCTCACTGATTAATTCAATGCGAATTTTTCAAGTGTGCCTAAGATTTGTGGAATTTGTAAACAAGGACACTACACTGATAAGTGCCCTTCTTTGGAACACACCGTGCAAGAAGTCAATGCTGTTGGAATGCAAGGAGCATATCAAAGGAAGCCTGAACCTTATTGGAGAGCCGAGCAACCAAGTCAACAATATGGGAACCAAGGTAACTATCAAGGAAGGCCGATGAATTATCAAAGGCCTAATTTTCAATAATCATCACAAGCTATCGAGATGCAACAATTGAGAGAAGCTATGGAGATGATGAGAAAACAAATCAGTCAATTGGCTAGTGACATGAGTGAACTCAAGACACAATGTCAACAAAGGATCCCATCGCAACCAAAGGTACCTCCTAAGGAGAATGTAAGTGCAATCACTTTAAGGAATGGAAAAGAGTTGGAAAACCCTTTTCCTACCCATGCCGCACAAGATGAAGGAGAGACGAGCTACACCAAAGAAGAATTGTAAGTGCCTGACAAAGAAATCAAGATTGAAGATGAACCCAGAAAAGATGGCGCAACCACCATGGAGAAAGCCAAGGAGACCGCCGCTGACAAGGTACATGCCGCGCCACCTTTTCCATCAAGATTGAAGAAGTCAAAGAAAGAAGATGATGATCCAGATATTTTGGAGATACTTTGAAAAATTGAGGTCAACATCCCACTTCTTGACGCTATTCAACAAATTTCAAACTATGCAAAGTTACTTAAGCAACTTTGTACCAACAAGAAAAGGTTACAAGGTAAGGTAAGTACTGGAGTTAATGTCTCTGCTGTGCTTCAAAAGAGTTTACCTCCTAAGTGCAAGGATTCAGGTACGTTTTCTATTACTTGTTCTATTGGAAGAAGTGTTATAGAGAATGCTATGCTAGATTTAGGAGCATCTTTAAGCGTTATGCCTTTTTCTTTTTATCAATCTTTAAATCTTGGTCCTTTGAAAACTATTGATGTGATTCTGCAGTTAGCTGATGGATCTTTGGTTCATCCCAAAGGTGTTCTAGAGAATGTCTTAATTAAAGTTGAACACTTGATTTTTCCTATTGACATCTTCGTTATGGAGATGGAACATTCGGAAGATCAATATCCTCTTTTATTAGGAAGGCCTTTCTTAAGAACTTCCTATACTAAGATTGATGTATTCGATGGTTCATTGACCATGGAATTCGATGGTGATATAATCCACCCTAAAATTTCATCTCAATCGCCATTGAACTCTAACAAGTTTGTTTGTGTTGTGAGTGTTAAAAGTGCTAAGAAAGGAGCCAGTCAAGAATCTTCATCAACAAAGCCTGACCAGATTTCCAGAGGAAGACAAATGATAAGAGACATTCGACAACGCTACAACGAGAATTTCCACCAATTTTGGGGGAGATTTAAGAAGTTGTGTATCGATTGCCCTCAACATGGATTCAATAAAAGAATTGTTATCCAAATCTTCTATGGAGGATTAGGACTCAAAGATCGAGTTTTTGTTGATTCCTTTAGTCGCACTCCAATATTGAAGAGAACTCCGAAGAATGCATACTTTGCGTTTGAAGAATTATCCCGAAGGACGGAATTTTCAACCTCAAAGGAAAAGCAAGAAGCCAACAAACATGGAGTTCAGCCTCAAGGAGAGAAGCAGAAGATGGAAGCTAAGGAATCAGAGGAAGAAGCTCAAGGCCATGATCGAGCTAACTCAGCTGGCCAATGCCTGGCTATGGCCCGGCCATCCGTGCCTCATGCCCGGATAGGACCGGCCATACCCGAGCTGCGCCGAGACACCTGCCCGGCCACAGCTCGGCCACCCGAGCCGTATGCCCGGCCACCAGCGCTACCCTCCGCGCCACCTACCCGGCCATCCGCGCACCACGCCCGGCTAGCCGTACCTTCCTCTGCGTCATCCGCGCCTTCTTCCGCGCCATCCAAGCCTCATGCCCAGCCATGCCTGGCACCACAAGCCCCAGCCGCGCCTCATGCCCAGCTAGGACCGGCCACAGCTGAGTCAAGTGCCCGGCCATGCCCGGCCATGCCCGGCCAACGCCGCATCTTCCGCGTGCCCCACCTGGATAGGACCGGCCATTGCCGCGCCACCTTATGTCTCTACCAAGCCATATTCGCCCAAAGTCGCGCCACTACCAAGCGATCACCGCCCATTCACCGTGCCATCACCATTCCATGCCGTCACATACCCAACTTTGATGATTTCAAGTCTTGATAAAATTCAACTTGAAATTCTCAAAGCCATCAATGATACTCTCAAAATCATTATGGACTTGTTGAAGGAATATATCCATAGTTCCTTCACCCTTGAAGAATAGTTTCTTTTAGCCAGTCTAGCCAAAGACTCTTAAAGAAAGGCGCTTATTGGGAGGCAACCCAATGATTTTACATGAAGAATTGAAGGAGAGCAAATGGAGCTTAATTTGGACGATTGCAAGATGAATTTCGAAAGGAGTCCAGTTTCCGAAGCAATGGAGCTTATGACTACAAACAGAGAAGCTTTCTTTAACTCTATCTTTCTAATTTTCCTTGCATTATTATGTCTTGATTGATTATTGCTTTGATTGCTTGCCTATTCTTTGATGTGAATCAATTGTTTATGTTAGTTTTTTATGTTCATGCATTTAAATAAACCACATTACCATGCATAATAATCAAATCACTCAATACTTGCATAATATCAATTGTTTGTGTTCATCTCATATGTGTTTCCACATTGAGGACAATGTGTCTTTTCAGTGTGGGGGAGAGAGTATGCATGCATCATAATTTTAATATATGCCATATTTTTTTCGAAAATTTTGAAAATTTTGCATGTATTGATTGATTGATTTAATTATGATTGAAAAATGCTTAGAATTTTTAAGAATGTTTTATTTGATTGATTGATTGATTGATAGTATGATATCTTATTTCTTAGATTAGGTATAATTAGAGTTTTGTGATATGATCTTATTGTTCATTATTTCTATGATTACCTATCTCTAGAACTTGTGTTTAATTTTTATTGAAATTACAATTATGATAGTATGTTATGGATATGTCAAGAACAAGTGTGGGGGACTACTTATATAAAAGGGTAGTTAAAAAATTGTTTTCATAAAAATAAGTGCTTTCATGCAAGAGGAGAAGAGGTATTTCTGTATACATTTTAAAAAAAAATCAATCCATTGTTGTCACTCTTTTCTTTAATAAAAGGAGTTAGTAACCCTTGGAAAGAGGATAAGAGGCATGGAATTGCAGAAATATTGTCCCTCTGAAAAAAAATAAAAAGAAGGAGTCCTTCTAGAGTGCTAGTAGCCTCAAAAATGGGAGTTAGTAACCCCAAATCATGAACACTTCGAGGTTAGTAACCTCAATTTTCTAAAAATCAATTACCCTTTGAAAATCTATTATAACCCACACGACAACCCTTGATTTGTATCCATGATATGCATTCCTTTGAGTAATGGAGATAAAAGTGAAGACATAAGCCTATAGAAAGAAGTAGTTATAGGATGTAATGAATGGTAAGTGATTAGAACTACTTTAATTATGGTTACTTAAGAATAAAGATGCTTGCTATTTGTTGATCTTTTGAATTGAGTGCTCTTATGATTCTTTGTTATTTTGATTTCATAATTATGTTGATCCTTTATATGTGTATGCATTCAAAGTTTTTGGAAGGTTTAAATTAAGATGAAATTTTGATTTGCATTAGTTTAAGATTATAGGGTCTAATTTGTGCTTGAGTTTAGTGATCATCATAGTTTTCTACACTAGTTTGCTAGGGACTAGCAAAGATTTAGTGTGGGGGAATATGATTGAGCCAAAATTAACTTTATTTTTATGGCTATTTTGCTATGTTTTTGGATCCATTTATGCTTAATTATATGCTATTTTATTAATATTTGTGTTTTGAGTCCTTAAGTGATGTGAAATTGAGAAATTGTTATTTTTCACTACTTTTGGAGCTATTTTGATGACTTTTTACACAGATTTAAGCAAAGCAATTTTGAGCATAGATTTGGAGATTCGAAGTTCGTGTTTGAAGACCATTTCAAGATAATTTGGAGACATGAAGACTTTTGAAGAATTAATTCAAGAGAAAGAATTGAAGATTGGAGTCTTAATTGAAGACAAGCCATGGATAAGCCTTCAAGTTTTGGTATTTTTGGATATTTTATATGGGAAAATACTCAGCCCATATAAGGTAATAATTGGAATTAAAATCTCAATTAATGACTCCTATATCCAAGGAAATATCCAAATCCCATAGATTCCCGCTTCTAGTCCTAACAGGATTAGGATTCAGCGCAGTTTTGGTAGAAAAATCATAACTTTCTGCTCAGATCTCCGTTTGAAGCCCATGAGTACTTGTTGGAAAGCTAACCCCGAGAGCTACAACTTTCCTTTGAAGTCCAAGACCCAGTTCTGCCGTTTTCAAGCCCAAAAATACCGTCGAAGTCCCTGCACGAATTCAGGATTTTTTCAGGATCCTATTTTAACTTGGATTCTACTCTAGGAAGACTTTTAATCTAACTTGGAGTCTAAGTTAGACCCTAAAACCGACTTAGACCTCTTTCCAAGTTAGGATTGGAATTCCTAGGGTTATTTCCACTATAAATAGCCACCTCCTGTAACACAAATCACATACCTTCACACACCAATTAGTTTTAGATCAATTTTTCTCTTCTAGATCTAGTTTTTAGGCAAGGGTGCCGCCACCCCCTATAGCCATAGGGAGGTGCGACATACCTTGGTTGTTTAGCAAGGAGATTTCGCCCCTTCTAGTTCTGTAAGTACTTTTATGCCGCTCATGGATTTTCCTAAATCCATGAGTAGCTAAATTCTTATACTTCTAATCCTTTGGTGAATTCAATCAATTGATATGGTGAGATTTATATGCTTATAATTTGGTATTTTATTTTTGATAGATAGCATGTTAAACTCTATTTTATTCCATGACCTTGATTTTTATTGGTTTATGCGGCCGATAAATTGATAATTTGAGAGATCTATTGCTAAATCAGGCGGAAGAGTTAACCCTCGAGTCTGATTGTTTGGTAGCAAGTTGATGACGTTTAATAGACACTCAATTGAGTTTGCATGCCAGTGATCGGATTTTATCTGATTGTTGTATGGTTTTATTTGTTAAGCATGTGTGAAAGAACTAATTAAATAGTTGATCTTAATGCTTTGTTGCTTGGTGAATCTTTAAGCCTTAACCGGTAATTGATTTGTTAAGTTAACAATAGGGGTAATTTAAGCCTTAACCGGTAATCTTATCTAAATAGCATGTTAGGTTTTTCCTAGACCAATTATCATCAAGGATTTAATACTGAATTCATCTTTTTAATCAAGGACCCATATTCAATTTGATTGTTTTCTACCATTGGAGAAGAAGTATGCTTTAATTATTGTTTTCTTTCTTATTTCCTATAGTCTTAGAGTTAATTTACTTTGCTTTGTTTTCTAGTATAATTGTTTTCTGTTTAATTGCTTTCTTTCAACCTCTGCTTTCTGTGTTTTGTTTTGAGAGATTTTAAGGATTGTATCTTTGGATAAAGTCTATCACCCTTCTCTGTGGGATCGACCCCTACTTGCCCTATCTACTATAGTTAGGATTTTGTGGGGAATTATTTTTATGATTGCTGACGACCGATCACCCAAAACTCCCCCACAACCCGTCAACCAACTTATCTCGCCGAGGGCTACTTCATGCCTAGCCAGGGAGCCAATTGACCCCATTCCTTACACATACTCAGAATTACTATCTCAATTGGTTCAACAAAAATTGATTCGATGCACGCCATATCCACACACCCTACAACCTCCTTACCTAGCATTGTATGATGTCAATGCTTACTGTGATTTCCATTGTGGAGCTCGAGGACATTCAACTGAGAATTTTATGAGGTTGAAGCGGGAGGTGCATGCTCTAGTGAAGGGTGGGAGACTAAGTTTTCCAAAAGCGGCACAACCAAATACAACTGGAATTCCGATAGCTAATCATAACGGGGGGCAAGTTGGGGCTATATACGGTGGAGAATTTGTGGTAAGAGATGTCAGTAAAGTTGTTACTCCCATGGTGGTAGTGTATAAGGCCTTCATGAAAGCCGGTATGATGGAATCAGGGCAATATGATGGGGATGTTAGTGGTGAAGAATGCCCCATGCATAAAGGACACACCATCCAACATTGCAAAGCGTTTAGGGCCTTTGTTCAAAAGATGATGAATGAATCCAGGATTCAGTTTTATTTTGAAGTTCCGGTGGGAGAAGTCAGTGTGGTGACGGAGGAGCATAAGCCAAGACCGTTTGTCCCCGCCTTACCAACTAGGTTGCCACCACCACCATTTGTACCAACACTCCCAATAGTGCAACCCTTTATCCCAAAGCTGCTTACAGTGATGCCGCAGCACATGATGAGCCCAACTACACCAATGATGGTAAATCCTCCTAGGTCGTTCGCCTATGACAGCAATCGTTGTGTGCCTTGGAAATATGAAGTAAGTTTATCGCCTCAGTTGGCAGAAGATCAAGTTGAAGCAGACTTGGCAAACCTGAGCGGGGTGGGAAATATGACTAGAAGTGGTCGTTGCTATTTACAACCGGCGACGGAGATGATACAAAGAGAAGAAGAGTTGGAGAGGGCATGTCCTGCTGATAAGCCTACATAGTTGAAACAAGGTCAATCATCTGCTCAAGGAGAAACCGGAAAGCCAGATTTTACGGAAAACGAAGCTTGTGAATTTCTCAGGATCATAAAGCACAGTGAATACAGTGTAGCGGACCAATTGAACAAAACGCCCGCCAAAATTTCCATTTTATCTCTGCTACTGAATTCAGAGGCACATCGAAAGGCTCTACTGCGAGTGTTGAGTCAAGCATATGTGGACCAGTGGATTACAGTGGATAATTTGGATCATATTGTGGGGAACATCACTGCCGGTCATATCACCTTCACTGAGGAGGACATCCCGCCCGGAAGAAGAAACAGTTTGAAAGCTCTATACATATCGACGGCAAAATGCTCAATTTGGGCCCAAACGTTTGTTGTGATGCTTGATTTGGGGCCAAACGTTTCAATTGCACCAAAAAAGGGCCAAACGTTTTCGGACCTGCTCAATATTGGGCTTTTTCTAACGGTGGGAGGAGTTTGATAACCACGCACCGTTAAATCCCTTTTAATTGTCCACGTGGCTTTTTATTTCTGTTTGTTTATTTTCAAAAATTATTTCTGAAATTAAAAATTGAATTATTAAAAAAAACGTTATTATTCTTTTACCGTTTAACTCTAAAACTCAATTTTCTCCAAAATCTTCAATCTTCAACCTTCTTCACGAACCAATCTTTCGTGCTCACGTTTCTCAATAGCTTCCAAGAACTTCTTCTGCAAATCCTCCTACTTCTAAATCACCTTTTTCATCAACCTCTCGACGAAATCCTTCCATTCCCTTTTCCTCTTCCTCCGACCTTCCAATTCTAAATCTGATGAACATTAGATCTACAACAATGTTAGGAAATTAGGGATTGTTGTCCGGTTTGTAACTGTGGGTTATGGGTTTTTTTATTTAGGTTTGGGGCTTTGATAGAAGTAAGGGTTTTTTTATTTAGATTTGGGGCTTTGATTTAGATTTCTGCTTCCTTTTTTTTCTTTGAAATATATTGTATATTATATATATATATATATATATATATATATTTCAGCCATTTCTTTAGTAGCCTAATGAATTATGGCTGCCGCTTTAGCCTTTCCTCTTCTCCAACTTCATTCAACCAAACCAAATCCACAGCTTTTCCTTTAAAAAACGTCTGGGTTGTTTACACTTTTCACAATTTTTATCTTCTGTTTTTTTTTGTAATGATTTTCTGATTTTTGTAAGCTTAATTTTGTCTGCGATTTGTTTGTTAGGAGGAATATCTAAATTTGGCATAGTAAAATGTGGGTCATCATTTAATGGGAGAGAGCTTGAGTCAGCTGACAATGGAATTAAAAGTGTGGAACGTTTACTTGAAGAGAAACGCCGGGCTGAGTTGCCTGCTCGAATTGCTTTTGGAGAATTCACTGTTAAGAATTCTAGGTTTTTGTTTTTTCTTTATCTTTTTTGTTTCTGGTTCCATTTTTTGGTGGTTTCCATGCTTATTTCTTCTGGGTATCTTGTGTTTTTCTTTGAAGAGCTTGGTATTCTAAAAATTCTTTGTTATTTGCCATCTAATGTGGATTGGGTTTAAATAGATTCTCTGTTAGTGAATGTTGTGTAAGCATTTTAATCTGTTTTTGATTTTGTATATAAAAAAATATAATTTCAACCATGGAATTAAAACATTTCAGTCTTTTTTAAGCTTGCATTTCTTCATATCTGAGAAGTCAGCAATAATCGCCATAAATGATTTTTTTTCTAATTTTAATTGATTTCTCGAGTTATGAACTTATGATACGAACTGGTAATTGGTAATAGAAAATGGTGTGTTTGTTTTTAATTTCTTGGTCATACTCGTATCTTTCTTTTGTTTATATTTTTTATTTTTTATTTTTTTATTATTTATTTATTTTTATTTTTATTTCACTGTAAAATCCACGTAGCACTCTCACTCTCCTTTAACGGCGTGTGCAATATACTGCAATGACACCGTCAGAAAAAGCCCAACATTGAGCAGGTCCGAAAACATTTGGCATTTTTTCGGTGCAATTGAAATGTTTGTCCCCAAATCGATCATCGCGACAAACGTTTGGCCCCAAATTGAGCATTTTGCCCATATCGGCTAGATGTAATGGGTTCCATATTGGTCGAATGTTGATTGACAATGGGTCTGCCTTGAACATTATGCCTTATCACTCATTAGAGAAGTTGTTGGTAGATCTCTCCCATATCAAACCAAACAACTTGATGGTGAGGGCCTTCGACGGGACAACACGCTCAGTAAGGGGTGACATCGAGCTCCAAATGAAGATTGGAACAGTGGAATTCTTGATGACTTTCCAAGTAATGGACATTAACCCTTCATGTGGGAAGGCCTTGGATTCATATGGCTGGAGCGGTACCATCTACTCTGCATCAGGCAATCAAGTTCCGAGTAGGAAACAAGTTGATAGAGATTAAGGCAGAGAAAGACATCAGGGTTGCACAAACTTACAATGTTCCATACATTAAAGCAACATAAGAGGGAGTAGAAGATTCTTTCCGCTCATTTGAAGTTGCAGAGCTGACCCATGCCAAGCAAGGGGAAAAGCCTAAGCCACATGTGACCAAGAATTGGATAATGCAGATAAAACAACTGATAGGAAAGGGATGGAAAATTGGATGCAGTTTGGGGAAGAGGCTCCAGGGAATTAGAGAGGCCATTTCTACACCGAAGTACAATTTTACATTCGGTCTTGGTTTTAAGCCCACAAGGAAAGATCGGGTGGAAGCTATTGAAAGGAGAAAACAAATGAGGATGGCTAAGCTGAAAGGAGAGCCGTATGAAGGAGGCAAGATGGAGTTCCCTCCCCTGTATCATACTTTCAGATCAGCCAGTTGGGTGAACCCATCAGAGCAGATGAATGCCCTTCAACTAGCCACTGAGATATTGACTGCAGAAGGAAAGCTCCAGGATTTGTCAGTGAACGCAGTCGAAGATGGATCAGAGGATAGGTGCCAATGGATCTACCCCGCTAAGCCAGGATCAGAAATGGACAACTGCATTGAGTTCAAATTTCAAGTTCCTATCAACGATGAAGAAATGTAATAGACTTTTCAAAGTTTCTAAGGACTATTACCTAAAATGTGATTGAATTTCATTTTCATGGATGTTATTTGAATCATGTTCTCTTTATTATGACTAGTAATGAAAATCGGATGCATATTCAAGTTTCTTTTCATTCGTTCCACTTGTTCACATTTGTCCCTTCATTTGCTATTATATATATATATATATATATATATATATTGCTATCTCTTTCTCAGGCCAACTGACGATGAATGCAAAGACGAACTGGACAAATCTGCAACTGATTTTGAGAAGCCTGTGTGTAACAATGATTCGATTGAGGAATATGTAGATGATTCAGATCTACCCTCAGACCTCATGAGATTGGTTGAGCAAGAAGATAGGCAAATTGAGCCTCATAAAGAAGCCACTAAACTGATAAATTTGGGTACTGAAGAATGTAAGAAGAAAGTGAAGATTGGCACTACTTTGACTCCAGAAGATAAGCAGTAGTTAGTAGAATTATTCAGAGAGTATGCTGATGTGTTTGCTTGGTCATATCAAGATATGACGGGATTGGACCCTGAAGTAGTAATTCACAAGTTGCCCATAAGGTCGGAATCCAAGCCAGTATAGCAGAAGTTAAGAAGGATGAAGCCAGATATGCTCTTGAAAATCAAGGAGGAAGTTAAGAAACAGTTTGTTGCTGGGTTCCTTGAAGAGATCAGATACCCAGAATGGCAAGCCAACATTGTCCCAGTCCCTAAGAAAGATGGAAAAGTGCGAATGTGGGTGGATTACCGAAATCTGAATCGCACCAGCCCTAAAGACAATTTCCCATTACCTCATATAGACATACTGGTGGACAATACAGCTCGACATTCGTTGTTTTCTTTTATGGATGGTTTCTCCGGGTATAATCAGATTAATATGGCACCTGAAGATAAAGAAAAGACATCTTTTGTGACAACATGGGAAATGTTCTATTACAAAGTCATGCCTTTTGGGTTGAAGAACGCAGGAGCCACATATCAAAGAGCGATGGTTACTCTTTTCCTCGACATGATGCACAAGGAGATAGAAGTGTACGTGGATGATATGATAGCCCAGGCCTGTTCGCCAGAAGAACATCTGGTGAATTTGAAGAAATTGTTCCAGAGACTCAGAGAATATCAGCTCAAACTAACCCAGCAAAGTGCACTTTTGGGGCAACATCAGGAAAGCTGTTGGGATTCATGGTAATCCAGAACAGATTAGAAGTTGACCCCGATAAGGTTAAAGCTATACGGAAATTGCCTCCGCCTAGAACTCAGAAAGAAGTAAGGGGATTCCTTGGGTGATTAAATTATATAGCTCAGTTCATATCACAGTTGACTGCGAAATGTGATCCCATTTTCAAGCTACTCTGAAAAAGTAATCTCGGTGATTGGGATGATGAATGTCAAGCCGCATTTGAGAAGGTGAAAGAATACTTGTTGAACCTGCCGGTTTTGATGCCCCCGGAGCGCGGAAGGCCTTTGATTTTATACTTAACAATATTTGAAAAGTCCATGGGTTGTGTCTTAGCACAGCAAGATGGGTCGAGTAAAAAGGAGTATGTAGTCTACTATCTGAGCAAGATATTCATAGAATATGAGTCCAATTACTCCTCCCTAGAAAAAATGTGTTACGCACTGGCATGGGCAGTTCAACGGTTAAGACAATATGTGATTTACTATACCACAATGTTGGTAGCTAAGCTTGATCCGCTACGATACATCCAATTACTCCTCCCTAGAAAAAATGTGTTACGCACTGGCATGGGTAGTTCAACGGTTGAGACAATATGTGCTTTACTATACCACAATGTTGGTAGCTAAGCTTGATCCGCTACGATACATCTTTGAGAAACCTGGTTTGTCTGGACGGATCGCGAGATGGCAAATGTTGTTATCAGAGTATGACATTGTGTACGTGTCCCAGAAGGCCATAAAAGGGGAGTGCAGTGGCAGATTTTTTGGCAGATAGGGCAAGTGACGATTATGAACCTGTTAAGTTTGAATTCCATGATGAAGATCTCATGGCAGTGATGAATGTAGAGGAAGCTCCGAAAGAGCCCCCGAAGTGGAAAGTATACTTTGATGGAGCGTCCAATATGTTGGGGCATGGTATCGGTGCAGTGTTGATTTCACCAGATGGAGATCATTACCCAGCTACAACAAGATTAGACTTCCCTTGTACGAACAACATCGCAGAATATGAAGCATGTGTGTTCGGTATTCAAATGGCAATTGAAAGGAAGATCAAGGTGTTAGATGTTTATGGTGATTCAGCTCTGGTAGTTTATTAAATGAAAGGAGAATGGGAAACCAGAGGTTTTATGCTTATTCCATATCGAGAGCATATTTTGGAGCTAATGGAGCAATTTGAAGAGATCTCCTTCCATTATTTGCCTCGGGAAGAAAATCAGTTGGCTGACGTTTTGGCTACGTTGGCTGCCATGTTCAAAATTGGTGGAGGGATGGATATCCAACCTGTCAAAATGAGGTTGAAGGAATCGCCAACACATGTCATGAGCGTAGAAGAGGAGCCAGATGGAAACCCGTGGTATCATGATATTTTATAGTATGTCAAACATTAAAAATACCCAGAATGTGCAACGAAGAACGACAAAGGAGTGATCAGGCGAATGTTGATGGGTTATCTTTTAAATGGAGAAGTGTTATATAAGAAGAGCCGTGATCAAACGTTGTTTCGATGTGTGGGTTCCGTGGAAGTGATCGGTCGTCAGCAAATCATAAAAATAATCCCAACAATTACTAACTAAAGAATAGCTAGGGCAAGTAGGGGTCGAATCCACAGAGAAATAGGATATTCTTCTTTTTCCAATTATTTTACTTAAAACAAACAATTAAAGAAAAGGATTTTGAAAGTAAAACTAAATTAAATCAAACAAACAATTAAAATTAACTAAGAAAGCAATAAAGAGAATTAAAGAAAACAATCAATCAGAAAGCAGTGAATAAATTGAGAAAACAATTAAAATTAAGAAAAACCCTCTAACATAGAATTAATATCTCTCTTGACAAAAATAACATGGATCATTGATATCTAAAAATTATGAAAACAACAGATAACTTGTTTGGAATTAAATCCGAAATTTACCAAATTAGACAAAAGGTCTCTTTTCCAGCTTAATTTATCCATTTTATTCATAACAACCAATTTTCTTATGAGGGCTTAGAGATTGCTAAGAACAAGGCATTAAGAACTAGTAATTTATGAACAAGCACAACAAACAATTAATTATCTATTGATTCTTAAATCCCTTGGAAGGAAGTATTAGTTCTCCTCCAATTGCTACAAACAATTAAATCTGAAGTATTAATTCTAGACTTAATTTAGCTAATGTTGACTTAATTTACCAAGATAGTGTCGACTCCAATCCATCAAAACAAGCAACATAGGATTAAAACAGAGAATTAAGAAATACCCTAACAATTTTCATATAAAAGCACAAAATCTCACCATGATATAAGTCAAGAGATCAATTAAATTCTAAATTGGAGAAAAGAAAATGATTACTCACTCATGAACTAAGTGAGCATCCAAAGAATAAGAAGAAAACTTATCTATGGATGGGAAGAAGGGGGGGCGGCAGCTCCAAGCTCTCCAAATCTTCAAATTCTACAATATTTTCTAAAGGGAATAGAATACAATACAATACATAAAAACCTAGATCTAAGGTGGTTATTTATAGTGGAAATAGCCCTAAAGACTCCAATTACACTTAGGATAGGACTCTAGGATGGATTAAGGGCTAACTTTGTCTCCAAGTTGGATTAAAAGTCTTCCTAGGCCGAAATCCTAGAGAAATTAGGATCCTGAAATTTTCTAGAATCATGCAGAAACTTCGACAACAATTTCAGGTTTGAAAACGGCATAACTGGGCTTTGGGTTTCCAAAAAAAGTTGTAGATCTCAGAATTAGCTTTCCAACGCTTACTCACGGGGCTAAATCGGAGGTCTGAGCAGAAAGTTATGGCATTTTTATCGAGACTGCGCTAAATCCTAATCCAACTAGGACTAGTATGCGGGAATATGCGGGAATCGGATATTTCCTTGGATATAGGCGTCACAAATCGGGTTTTTATCTCCAATTATGGGCTTATATGGGCTGAGTATTATCCCATATAAAATATCCGAAATTCCAAAGCTTCCGGGCTTCTTCATGACTTTGCTTCAATCCTTCGCAATCAAAGCTCCAATCTTCAGTTCTTGCTTCTTGAAATAATTCTTCAATGATCTTCAAATCTTCAAATTATCTTCAATAAGTCTTCAAACACGAACTTCGAATCTCCAAATCTATACTCAAAATTACTTTGCTCATATATGTGTGGAAAGTCATCAAAATAGCTTCAAAAGTAGTGAAAATTAACAAATTCTCAATTTCACATCTCATAAAGACTCAAAACACAAATATTATCAAAATAACATATATTTAAGCATAAATAGACCCAAAAACATAATAAAATAGCCATGAAAATAGGGTTGTTTTTGGCTCGATCAGTGTGGTAAGTATTCTGTTACTTTAGTTCCATTATCACCTCAAGAAGCTTTAAAAGATCAATTGAAATTGAGGGATGAATTTGCTAGAATGGAATCTGAATATAGGGCTAAAGAAAAGGAGAAACATGCTAGTTCTAGTGTTAATTGCGATGAGAATAAATCTGTTTTGGTTGATAAGAAAGCTAGTTCTAAGAAAATTGTTAAAGAGTGTGTGTTAGCTACTAAAGTGAGATTAACGGTGCTTTATGATTGAGCCAAAAACAACCCTATTTTTATGGCTATATTACTATGTTTTTGGATCTATTTATGCTTAAATATATGCTATTTTGATAACATTTGTGTTTTGAATCCTTAAGAGATGTGAAATTGAGATTTTGTTAATTTTCACTACTTTTGGAGCTATTTTGATTACTTTTTACACAGATATGAGCAAAGCAATTTTGAGTATAGATTTGGAGATTCGAAGCTCGTGTTTGAAAACTCATTGAAGATAATTTGAAGATTTAAAGATCATTGAAGAATTATTTCAAGGAGCAAGAATTGAAGATTGGAGCTTTAATTGCAAAAGAATTGAAGACAAGCCATGAATAAAGCCCGGAAGCTTTGGAATTTTGGATATTTTATATGGGATAATACTCAGCCCATATAAGCTCACAATTGGAATTAAAAACCCAATTTGTGTCGCATATGTCCAAGAAATTATCCAATTCCCGCTTATTCCCGCTTCTAATCCTAACAGGATTAGGATTCAGCGCAGTCTTGGAAGAAAAATTATAACTTTCTGCTCAGATGTCCGTTTTAAGCCCATGAGTAGGCGTTGGAAAGCTAACTCCGAGATCTACAACTTTCCTTTGAAGTCCAAGACCCAATTCTGCCATCTTCAAGCCCAAAAACACTATCGAAATTCCTGCACGAATCCAGAAAATTCCAGGATCCTATTTTGACTTGGATTCTACTCTAGGAAGACTTTTAATCCAACTTGGAGACCAAGTCAGCCCCAAAACCGTCCTAGAGTCCTTTCCTAGTTAGAATTGGAGTCCTTAGGGTTATTTCCACTATAAATAGTCACCTTAGGTCTAGGTTTTTAATGTATGTAGATCTAGAAATTGTAGTTGGTAGAATTGTTGAAGATTTGGAGGACAAAAGCCTTGGAGCCGCTGCCCCCTCTTCTTCCCATCCATAAGTTAAGTTTTTCTTCTTAATCTTTGGATGCTCACTCAATTCATGAGTGAGTAGTCCTTTTCTTTTCTCCAATGTAGAATTTAATTGATCTCTTGACTTATATAATGGTGAGATTTTGTGCTTATATATGATAATTGTTAGAGTATTCATTTGATCTCTGTTTTAATTCTATGTTGCTTGTTTTGATGTGATTGAGCCAAAAACAACCCTATTTTTATGGCTATTTTATTATGTTTTGGGATCTATTTATGCTTAATTATATGCTATTTTGATGATAATTGTGTTTTAAGTTCTTAAGTGATGTGAAATTGAGAAATTGTTATTTTTCACATCTTTTGGAGCTATTTTGATGACTTTTTACACAGATTTTAGCAAAGCAATTTTGAGCATAGATTTGGAGATTCGAAGTTCGTGTTTAAAGACCATTTGAAGACAAATTGGAGATTTGAAGACTTTGAAGAATTATTTCAAGAAGCAAGGATTGAAGATTGGAGCTTTAATTGAAGACAAGCCATGGATAAGTTCTCAAGCTTTGGTATTTATGGATAATTTATGTGGGAAAATATTCAGTCCATATAAAATATTAATTGGAATTAAAATCCCAATTAATGACTCCTAAATCCAAGGAAATATCCAAATCCCGTAGATTCCCGATTCTAGTCCTAACAGGATTAGGATTCAGGCACAGTTTTGGTAGAAAAATCATAACTTTCTGCTCAGACCTCTGATTGAAGCCCATGAGTACTCGTTGGAAAGCTGACTTCGAGATCTACAACTTTCTTTTGAAATCCAAGACCCAGTACTGCCATCTTGATGCCCAAAAATGCCGTCGAAGTCACTGCACGAACTCAGCAAAAATTCAGGATCCTATTTTGACTTGGATTCTACTTTAGAAAGACTTTTAATCCAACTTGCAGTCCAAGTTAGACCCGTCCTAGACTTCTTTCAAAGTTAGAATTGGAATTCCTAGGGTTATTTTCACTATAAATAGGCACCTTAGGTCTAGGTTTTTAGTACATGTAGATCTAGAAATTATTTTGTAGAATTGTTGAAGTTTTGGAGGACAAAAGCCCTAGTGCCGCCGCCCCCTTCTCTTCCCATCCATAAGATAAGTTTTTCTTCTTATTCTTTGGATGCTCACTCAATTTATGAGTGAGTAATCCTTTTCATTACTCCAATGTAGAATTTAATTGATCTCTTGACATATATATTGGTGAGATTTTGTGCTTAGATATGATAATTGTTAGAGTATTCTTTTGATCTCTGTTTTAATTCTATGTTGCTTGTTTTGATTGATTGAGCCGGCACTTTCATGATAAATTAAGTTAACATTAGCTAGATCAAGTCGAGGATTGACGTTCCGGCTTGGTTGTTTGTAGCAATTGGGGGAGGACGGAAGTCCCTTCCAAGGGAGATAAGGAACTTTGAGTGAGAAATTGCTCTTTGTGCTTGTATAAATTACTAGTTCTTAATGCTTTGATTCCTAACAAATCTTTAAGGCTTGACGGCTAATTGATTAGTTAGGAGGAAAAAGGGGTAATTTAAGCTTTGACGAGTAATCTTACCTAATTAAGGTGATTTAGGAATTAATTCCAACATGCTATTCTATGATTTCATAATTATTAGATATCAATGATCCATGTTATAATTGTCAAGAGGGATATTAATTCTATGTTGGAGGTTTTTATCAATTGTTTTCTTGATTATTCACTGCTTTCTTGTTAATTGTTTTCTTTAATTTTCTTGATTGTTCTCTTGATTGATTTTAATTGCTAGTTTGATTAGGTTTAATTTCACTATAAAAATTCTCTTTAATTTGTTTAATTGTTTTAAGAAAAAGATTAATAACCTATTTCTCTGTGGGTTCGACCCCTACTTGCCCTATCTGCTTTAGTTAGGAATTTGTTGGGAATTTTATTTTTATGATTTGCTGACGACCGATCACAAATTTTGGCGCCGTTGCCGGGAAAATTGCGTTTTATTTTTATTTTTCTTTATTTTTCTATTTTAATTTGCACTTGATCTTCTTTTATTTTGTAGGAAAACTTCAATGGAGCAACCACATTCGTTAAGGGAGCTGAATTTCAACTGTGAAGGACCGCCCCTATGAATTGACTATCCAGCCTTGGATATGACATACAAACTTAAGCCAGGACTAATCCGTATGTTGCCGATTTTTCAAGGAGCCTCATGAGAATCCTCATGAGCACCTGCAAGTTTTCTTTATTAAGTGTGCTGCAATCACTGGATGCCTGAAGATTAAGCTAAACTTTGAACTTTTCCACTCAGTCTTGAAGGAAAAGCAAGGAGTTGGTTTGTGAGCTTATCATCAAAATCCATAACCTCCTGGAAAGGATTGGAGACAGCATTCTTGAACAAGTATTTTCCAGAAGCGAAACGTGCAGATGTCAGAAGAAGAATCACTACTTGTCAACAATTATCTGGCGAGAAGTGGCACCAATATTGGGAGATGTACAACAAGATTTGCGCCAGCTGCCCTTATCACAACCTGAGTGAAGCACTGCTGATTCAGAATTTCTATGATGGACTTCTCTACGAAGATCGAGTTTATATTGATTCTTCAAGTGGAGGTAGTTTTACACTCAAAACTCCTGAAGAAGCAAGGAAGCTGCTCGACACCATGACAGAAAACATCTACCAATTCAGCACGATAGATGAATAGTCTACAACCAACTCATCAGAGAAAAACTCTTTTGCCGAAATAAAAGAAAAAATGGAGCATTTAGACCAAGTAGTCTCATTGTTGGCAAGCCAACAAGAGACTCTTACCAACATGTTCACACAATTTCTGCAAAAAGAATCTCAATCCACCCAAGCACCTGTTTTCCCTGCTGAACTACCACCAGTAGCTGCATCCAGCATCCAACAAAAGTAAAGATTTAGGATTTTTTCCTATTCCTTGTAAAATTGGAAAAGAAAAGATAGAAAGAGCTATGTGTGAATTTGGATCTTCAATCAATATTATGCCTCTTTCTATCTATTCTCAATTAAAAATAGAACATATGACTAAAACTGATCTTATTGTGCAATTTGCTGACAGAACTAACATTAAACCTGAAGGTTTAGTTGAGAATGTTTTAGTGCAGATAGGAGACTTTGTTTTTCCTGCAGATTTCTATGTCCTGAAGATGAATGAAGAGGATCTTCATCTACCGCACCTGCCGTTGCTGCTAGGGAGGCCGTTCCTTTCAACAGCCAGCGCTAATTTTGACATGAAAGATGGGAAACTCAGCATGAAATTTGATGGTGAAGCCATTGAATTCGATATAAGTGAAGCCATGAAGACTCCTGCCGAAATCCATTCCATCTATGCAATTGATGCAATTGAAGCTTGCTCGGAACAAGTTCAGTCACTTCAATGTGAAGATGAGCTTGAACTAGTTCTTGCAAAAAGCCTGGACGAAGAAGAAATCAAAGAAGCAGAAATCATGACGCCAGAAGATGTAGCTGCAACCATCAGAGAACTGGAAACATCACTTGCTGTCGGAGAAAAAGCATCAGTTTCCTACATCAGTTTGGAGCCAACGCCAACACCCCTACCATCCATCATTCAACCACCTGAAGTCAAGCTGAAACAACTACCTAAAGGCCTAAAATATGCTTTCCTTGGAGACAAAGAGACTTTGCCCGTTGTTATTTCAAGTAAATTGAATAATTTACAAGAAGAACAACTCATCAGAGTTTGGAAAGAATACAAGGAAGCCATCGGATGGACTGTTGTTGATATCAAGGGAATAAGTCCTACTGTATGTATGTATAGGATTCGACTTGAAGATGACGCAGTACCCGTTCGACAGCCACAAAGAAGACTCAACCCCAACCTAGCTGAAGTCGTCAAGGAAGAAGTGCTCAAATTACTTGGAGCCGGTCTCATTTATGCTATATCAGATAGTAAATGGGTCAGCCCTGTTCAAGTAGTACCCAAGAAATCTGGATTCACCGTCGTGGAAAACAAAGATGGAGAGCTAGTTCCTCAAAGACTGCAAAATGGATGGAGAGTATGCATCGACTACAGAAAGCTGAATTCTGCCACAAGGAAGGACCACTTCCCATTGCCATTCGTCGACCAGATGCTGGAGAGATTAGCCTGCAAAGCCTACTATTGTTTTCTGGATGGATATTCAGGATACTTCCAGATTCCAATAGCACCTGAAGACCAGGAGAAGACCACCTTTACATGCCCTTTCGGTACGTATGCCTATACAAGAATGCCTTTTGGTTTATGCAATGCACCTGCGACTTTTCGAAGGTGTATGATGAGCATCTTTCAAGATTATGTGGGAGACAAGATGGAAGTGTTCATGGACGATTTCACTGTCTATGGAGATAACTTCAATCAATGCCTTCATAACCTAGAACTCATCTTGAAAAGGTGTTTGAAACCAAATTGGTGTTAAATGTCGAGAAGTGCCACTTCATGGCAGAACGAGGCATTGTACTAGGCCATGTAGTATCCAAAGAAGGGATGCAAGTCAACAAAGCCAAAGTTGATGTAGTTCAGAACCTGCCATACCCAACATGTGTCAAGGATATCCGATCATTCTTAGGCCATGCTGGATTCTACAGAAGATTCATTAAGGATTTCTCGAAGATTTCGGCACCGATGTGTAGACTACTTCAGAAAGATGTAGAGTTCGAGTTTGGAGATGACTGCAAAGAAGCATTCGACAAATTGAAGACTGCCCTAACCACCACTCCAATTGTAAAGCCACCAGATTGGAAACTACCATTCGAAGTAATGTGTGATGCAAGTGACGTCGCCATTGGAGCTGTTCTGGGACAGAGAGTAGACAAGGTACCTCATGTTATCTATAATGCTTCAAGAACTTTGGATGCTGCTCAGAAGAACTACACCACCATGGAGAAAGAGATGCTTGCTGTTGTCTTTGCCTTGGAGAAGTTTCGTTCATACATCCTGGGATCCAAGGTGATAATCTACTCCGATCATGCTGCATTAAGATATCTAATGCCAAAGAAAGATGCAAAGGCTAGGCTTATGCGATGGCTATTGCTCTTTCAAGAATTTGATATCGAAATCAAGGACAAGAAGGGAGCAGAAAACGTTGTAGCTGATCATCTAAGCAGAATTGAAGGCAACAACGAAGAGATAGCAATCAATGAAGCGTTACCTTTTGAAGACTTGTTCGCCGTTTCTCAACTGCCATGGTATGCAGACATTGTTAATTTCTTGGTCACTAGACGTCTACCTCCAGATCTAAGCAAAGGGAAGAAATTGAAGATCATCAGTGATGCCAAGTATTATCTTTGGGATGATCCATACTTATGGAGACAAGGTTCTGATCAAGTTATGAGAAGATGCATAGCTGACAATGAAATACAATCAGTTCTGAAATTCTGCCACAATGATGAGAGCGGAGGCCACTTTGGACACAAGAAGACAGCAAGGAAAATCTTGGATTGTGGATTTTATTGGCCAAGGATCTTTCAAGATTCTTATGAATACTGCAAGAATTGTCCACGCTGTCAGAAAGTGGGAAATATTTCGAAAAGAAGTCAAATGATTCAAAGTCCTATATTCGTTGTTGAAATCTTCGATGTATGGGGAATTGATTTCATGGGACCTTTTCCTCCATCAGAAAAGAAGTATTACATTCTTCTAGCCGTGGACTATGTCTCCAAATGGATTGAAGCAGCTGCTACTGAAAAGGACGATGCCAGAACAATGGTTAAATTTATAAAGAATAACATTCTTCATAGATTTGGCATACCAAGAGCCCTCATAAGTGATCGTGGAACTCACTCCTGCAACAAAATTGTACAAGCCTTAGTTGAAAAATATGGAGTAAGCCATAGGGTATCTACTTCATATCATCCTCAAACCAATGGTCAAGCCGAGATATCTAACCGTCAAGTGAAGCTGATTCTGGAGAAAACAGTCAATGTTCAGAGAAAAGATTGGAGTATGCGACTAGGAGATGCTCTATGGGCATATCGAACAGCCTATAAGACACCCCTTGGTATGTCCCCATACAGAATTGTGTTTGGAAAACCATGCCATTTACCTGTGGAGATAGAACACAAAGCTTGGTGGGCAGTGAAGCAATGCAATCTTAACTTCGACAAAGCTGGAATTCAAAGGATGCTGCATTTACAAGAACTTGAAGAGATTAGGAATGAAGCCTATGAAAATTCAAGGATTTACAAGGAGAAAACGAAAGCTTTTCATGATCAGAAGATATTGAGAAGATCATTCCATGAAGGACAAAAGGTTTTACTATTCATGGGACAAATGAGACAATTCCCTGGGAAATTAAGATCAAGATGGGCTGGTCCTTTTGAAGTACGAAGAGTATATCTCAATGGATCGGTAGAAATCTATAATCCAACCTCCCAGATGCAATTTAAAGTCAATGGAAAAAGATTAAAACCATTCTTTGAGACTTATCCCATAGGATGGATTGAGGAAATTACTTTGGAAGAACCAGTTTATCTTCCAACTTGAAAAAAAAAAAAGTCAAGCTAATGACTTTAAACAAGCGCTTGTTGGGAGGCAACCCAATAATTTTAATCTCTAACTCAATTTTTATTTTGCAGATTTTAAAATTTTTCCATTTAATTGGAAGAAAAAAATAATCAAGAGATGGAAGAAGCCAAGCACCGAGCCACGAACCATGCATGGCCGGCCATGGCTCGGTGGCATCAAAACAAGGTCCGGGCATGTCCAAGCCACAGCCGGCCATGACCGGGCCATACCGCAAAGCATGGCCAAGACAAGCAAGCCATGGCTCGGACCATACCAAGCCATGCCGAGGCTAGGCACCGGGCACACCAGGCCTTGGCTCGGCCATGTCCAAGCTAAGGCCGGACACGCCAGGCTCCTCACCCGGCCATGCCGCAGCCCAGCACCAGGCCAAGCCAGGCCATGCCGCGCACCAGCATGCGGCACCAGCAAGCCAAGGCAGCCTGCGCATCAGCAGGCCGCTGCTGCCTG
The DNA here is from genome assembly GCA_001974825.2 of Corchorus olitorius. NCBI lineage: Eukaryota > Viridiplantae > Streptophyta > Magnoliopsida > Malvales > Malvaceae > Corchorus > Corchorus olitorius. Next base: position 76,996 of record AWUE01021871.1, read on the forward strand.
CCCCAGCCCGATCACAAGGCAGCGCTGCTGCCTTGGTGCCGCGGCACCTTCCTCCTCTCATGTACACTCCTTTTCCAATTAGGATTTTGACTCCTAATTAATTTGGATGATGACCACCTTTTTCAATTAGGTAATGGACTCCTAATCCAGGTATGATTCTTACTTTTCACTCTAATTAAAATCTCTTAGGAATAGGATTTGATCACTATATAAAGACACCTCTACCTCCTCTTTTATTCACCAAATCACAAGAGCAATATTTGAGAGAAAAATTTTCGGTTGAAGCAAGGGAGAAGTCGACCTAAGCAAGTCGACAAGAGGGAATTTTTGGAAGACATTGTCGACTTAAGCAAGTCGATTTCATCCAAGAGAGAAATCGACTGGAGCAATTTTTTGGAGAAAAATTGCAAGCAAACCGACGCCACCCTTAGTCGACAAGAAGATTTCAATTTTTCTTAGCCTCTTTTTGAAGATGACGATGATGCTCACCACCAGGAATTTTGAGGTTCAATTCAAGAATTTTCGGAACCAATTTTATCAAATTGGATCTGCTTATTTTTGGAGAGAAATTTCAAGGAAGCTTTATTCGTCAAGATTGCCATGAACTTTTGAGCATGATTGCCTCTCTACCTGAAGAAGAAATTGCTACCAAGCCAGGATTCAAAGCTAGAAAGATTTATCAATTTCTTTTGGAAAAAGCTAACAAGTCTCAAGAAGCTGTAATGAGATCAAAGGCTAGAGCTGAGCATGAGTTCAAAAATCGGTTTCATCCCTATGAGAATCGATTTCACCATCCCCAAGGACCAAGGAATTTCAATGGAAGGATAAGACCACAAGTTGCACCTTGGAATAGGCCTTTTTCCATGCCCCGGATGGGAGGATACCAAACTAAGCCCTATAGGCCACCCTATAGACCTCCTATGCGATGTGCTCCTTTCCCTCAAAGAACTCATGATCCAAATTATGCATCTTCATCAAATAGGCCGATTGAAACTGTTTTTACTGTGGAAGAATTCAAGGCTCCATCACCATTAAGGGAAACTAAGGATTAATTGGATGATCAAGGTGAGGACAAGATTGTGATTATTGCTTCTGATTCTGAGTCAAGTGATGCTTCTTGTGATAAAGAGGAAGAAGAGGTTAACCAATAAAAAGAGGCTGAGGAATAGCTTCACCCTTTCCTTGTTCGATGCAACGAGATTAGTGATCAAATAACTAGCTTAAGAGATGATTTTAATAATATAATTGGAAACTTGGATGACCACTTCAATTTATTGGAGAAGGCTATTCATAAACCAATTTAGGTTTAGATTTCAATTTCTTGTTTTTAGATTTAAGATTTATTTTTATGCATCTTAGGATTAGTTATCTAGTTTATGCTTTAATTTTAATTTTCCTTTATCTTATGTCTTTATTTTTCAAGTTTCATTAATAAACTATCTATCCAGTTTTATTTTTCTATCACCTTAATTTTCTATTGCCTTTATGTTTGAGTAATTATCTTCATCAAGCCGCCAAGTATGTTTTCTTGAACCTTAACTCTTTATTTTTGGTAAGATGTTTTGCTTTTACATTGAGGACAATGTGAATTTTTAAGTGTGGGGGGGTNATTACTTGATAGGTTTAGGTTATTGCTTGAATAATTGAGTCATATGCTATTTATTGCATGAGAACTTAGGATAGAAAATT
>AWUE01021874.1:0-10442 GCA_001974825.2 Corchorus olitorius
GAAGTCATGCTCGGTCTAGGGTGGAGCAAAGAATTTCAAACATAATTAGACCCGGCCCGACCAATGATTTACAGAATTAGAGGTCTCTCGACATCAATAGGGCAATATAGTAAATAGAACAACTCAAAATCAATGCGTCGCTTAAATACATCCCATCATCCATAATTCATGGCGGATGCCGGATGGGAATGGGATGATTGATGTATTTTGATGCATGCATGGATGCACATGGCACCATCACCATCCCATGGAAAAGAAAACGAAATTCAGCCAAAGAAAAAGAAAAAAAAACAAGTGAAGAGAAAGGAATAGCATTTGACTTGATTTCCAAAAAAAAAAAAGGTAAAGCAGGGGAAGGAATGAAAGGGGAAAAAATATTCAATCCGATCGAATACAATCTTGACGTCCGCAAGGACAACACAAACACTCTCTTTCTTTCTCTCTCTAGAAAAAAAATTTCTTCTCTTTCTCTCTCTACGCTTTCTCTCTCTAGATACAGCGAAGAAGAACAGGGCACATACTGAGACAAGAGGAAAAAATATTAAGTGAAATGAAATAAAAAAAAGGAAGCAGAAGAAAGAAGAAGATTTGATTGAAGAGGAGAGCAAAGAGAAAAAAAAAACCTTTTTTTCTTTTGTTGGTGGTGAAGTGAAATACAAAGATATTTCATTGCTTTGCTTCAGTTTATTGAAGCAAAAAAATAAAATAATTTGAAGAGCAGCTGAAAAGAAATTTGGGTCTTTTTTGGGGTATGTTTTGATTGAAATAAAGGCTTTGGAGATTTGGGAAACTCTCTTTCATTTCTATCATTTGTTCTCCCTTCTCAGTACCTGTTGGGATTTTTTTTTTTAAAAAAAGTCGGGTAAGTCTTCTTATGGTCTTTCTAGCTTTGACCCTTTTGTTATTTTCTTGTTTACTTTAATACCCATTTCTGGTGTTACTCATTCAAAGTTTTGGATCGTTGATTTGTGCTGTTTAGGGCTCGATCGAGATGAGTTTAGTTGGGTTTCTTAAGTGTTTCTTTTGCTGAGCATTTGTTTTAGTTTTAGTACAGGAAAGTTGCATTTTTTGGGTTTTTGGAGGTATAAAATTTGAGCTTGAGAAGTTGATTTTGTCAGGTTTTCTTTAATTTTAGCTAAAATATTACTTGGTTTGAATGAGCTTTGCGAGGTTTTTTGTTTGAGATTTGGGTTTTGCTTTAAGATTTGATTGGAGTTTGATTTTGTAGTTATTGGAATTTTGAAGTTAGGTTCTTTGGTGGAGAAGTCTTTTAATTCCTCTGTGCTAATTGTTGTTGAAATTAATTTCGGAATGATTTATGTTGCAGTGGATCTGAAAATTCTCATCTCGTAATACAGGGATTCATGCGAAAGCCATTCAAGTGTTTGTTGTCTTGGGGAGAGTGTTCAATTCTAGAATGCTCAGAGTCAGAGCTCCTTCCTGGACTTTCATTTCCTTTGGTCCTGGCTTTTTGTGTTATAGAAGAGAAAGCTACATGCTCAGGCACAGAACTTCCCTGTTCTTATCTGTGCACAATGAGGAATATGAAGCTGGTAGCAGCCAATTCAGGGATAAACTGCTGAAAGCCTTGGGTGCTTCGACTGGCTTTTGGTGTTTTCTTTTGTAACTTAGTTTATTTAATTGAATTCATGTTGTTTTAGATAGTTATTGCAGTTTTGTGAGTGTTACATAGTGATTCTTGAAACATGGTACCATCGGGACCTTCCACTCCTATAGGTGGTGCACAGTCTGTTCCACCTTCTCTTCTGCGGTCTAATTCAGGGATGCTAGGAGCCCAAGGGGGTGGTCTGCCTTCTCAAACTGGATTCCCTTCTTTAGTGTCACCTCGCACTCAGTTTAATAACATGAATATGCTTGGAAATGTGCCCAATGTCTCTTCCCTTCTTAATCAGTCTTTTGGAAATGGGGCTCCAAACCCTCAGCTCTCTGGTCCTGGGAGTAGCCAGCGTGGAGGCATTGACTCTGGGGCTGAATCCGATCCACTTTCGAATGTAGGCAATGGAATGGGGTTTAATGCTCCATCATCATCATTTGTGCCATCAAACATGGTAAACCCTGGTTCATCTGGTCAAGTTCAGGGTCAGCAATTTTCTAACCTTTCTGGTAACCATATGTTGCCGGATCAACAGCAGTCCCAGCAACTTGAATCCCAACATTTCCAACATGGTCAACAAGCAATGCAACAGTTCTCTGCCCCCCACAACACCCAACAAGTGCAGCAGCAACAACAGTTTCAATCTATTAGAGGAGGGTTGGCTGGTGTTGGGGCTGTCAAATTGGAGCCACAAGTGACAAATGATCAACATGGCCAACAGCAACAGCAGTTGCAACCGCTGAGGAATCTTGCCCCGGTGAAATTAGAACCACAACAAATCCCAACTATGAGAGCATTAGCACAAGTGAAAATGGAACCCCAACAGTCGGATCAATCATTGTTTTTGCATCAGCAGCAGCAGCAACAACAACAACAGCAGCAGCAGCAGCAGCAATTGCTGCATATGTCACGACAACCCTCTCAAGCTGCTGCCCAGATTAATCTCTTACATCAACAACGGCTCTTCCAACTACAACAACAACACCAGCAACAGCAACTTTTGAAAGCAATGCCTCAGCAAAGATCACAATTACCACAACAATTTCAGCAGCAGAATTTGGCTTTAAGATCTCCTGTGAAACCAATGTATGAGCCTGGGATGTGTGCTCGGCGTCTGACACATTACATGTATCAGCAACAGCATAGACCTGAAGTAAGATCTGCATGGTGTGAAGGATATATTTTCCATGAATATTCTGTTGATTTGTGGATGTAACAAGCCTCGTTTTCATGTAGGACAACAACATTGAATTTTGGAGGAAATTTGTTGCTGAGTACTTTGCTCCAAATGCCAAAAAGAAGTGGTGTGTTTCTATGTATGGGAGTGGCCGCCAAACTACAGGTGTTTTCCCTCAGGTGTGTTTATGAGATGAACTTGAACCTCATTCAGTTGGCATCTTATGTATTTGAATGAGGCCAATTTTCTTTAGAACTTTACATCTCTGTCAAGTGTCAATTGTCTGTCTCCGATTAATATCTATAGATGAATTTTCTCACAGTTTCTGTGCCCTGCTGCTGCCATATGTATATTTGTTTGTTTTTGTTTTCCTCTTTCCAATAGCAGAGTATATTTGCAAAGAAGGATTAAACTGCTGTATAAATGTTACAGGATGTATGGCACTGTGAAATATGCAATCGCAAGCCAGGCCGTGGCTTTGGTATGTCTTTTATTTATTTATTTATTTTCTGTTTTGTTGGTATTCCTTTTTCTTTTGAGAGTGTGGTCAATGAGATAGCTTGCCATCTTATATTAGCATAATTAATATGCACGAGTTCTTTTTGGGGTGTTATGGAACTAAACTGTTATCTTATTCTAGCTTGAATTGGTATATATTGGTTTCTTATAGGTAAATTTTTATCACTCCTAGTCTTATATCTTCATATTATGTATTTAGAGGCGACTGTCGAGGTTCTCCCTAGGCTTTTCAAAATCAAATATGAAAGTGGGACTTTGGAAGAACTTCTTTATGTTGATATGCCCCGTGAGTACCAGAATTCATCTGGTCAAATTGTCCTGGACTATGCAAAAGCAATACAAGAAAGTGTTTTTGATCAACTTCGTGTTGTTCGTGATGGCCAGCTTCGGATAGTTTTCTCAGCAGATCTGAAGGTTAAAAATTGAAGTAACTGCTTTTGATCAACTTTGTACTTTTTGGGACCTTGTTAATCTAGGTTATTGTGCTTTAATTGTGTTCATCAGATATGTTCTTGGGAATTTTGTGCTCGGCGTCATGAAGAACTCATCCCTAGAAGATTGTTGATACCTCAGGTTATCATCACAAAAATTGCTTTGTATAGCTTGAGAAGTTGCATATATGCTATGATTTATGTGCTTATCATGCCATAACTGTGAAACCTGTTTGATTGAGTTTAGTTTAATCTTGTATAATTGTTTAATTATATTTGATGCGTCTCTTATAGTGAGTGGTATGAGGTGGAACTCTTCGTAGCTTCATTTGACTGCTTCATCATTTTCGTTGTTGTAAAATGTGCTCCAAGTCTATGGTGGTGAAAACTCAAAACTTATAATGTCGTCACTTTCAAATCAACAGAAATCTTGTAGTGCTATTTAAGCCTTAAATTGTTTGAATTGTATTGTTTCCTTTTATGCTGCTTCTATAGGATTATTATCTCTTGAACTTATGATATAGTATTTCCATTTTATGATTATTATCTCCTGAAATATCACATGAACAATGGTGCTGGATTTTCATGTTTTTTCCCCTAATTTTCCTTAGAATTAGGGGTAAATTCTTTTAAATTATTTAGCATATAATTAAAGCTGATGATGTGAAATATCTTACTGCTACATACTGGGGATTTTCTGTGGCATTTGTATTGGTGGATATAAAGTTTTGGATTTTAGAAAAGGCCTTACTGACCTCTTTTTGTTCCTTTTTTTATTTCTTTTCTTTTCCATCTGCATTAAATTAACTAGGTGTGTCTGTGTCATCATCATTGCCATTGTTTTGGATTATTTTTCAGTGCTTTTCATCCTCTATGTTATGACCTGAGCCTCTCTACCGGTTGTTTGATGGATCCATTGCATCTCCCATGGAATGATGCTCATTTGAATATTGGATTTTTCATTCTCTACCATTTACTGGTTGTTATGTTGTATTCTTTGGATTATAAGAGTAAAATTGCTGCTTCTCAGTATGGTTGTATTTGACTGTGGTAATTTGTTTTGTACAGGTTAGTCAGCTAGGGGCTGCAGCACAAAAGTACCAAGCCGCAACTCAGAATGCATCATCAAATTTGTCTGCTCCAGAGTTGCAGAATAATTGTAACTTGTATGTCATTTAATATTGTGCTTTTTTCTGATGAATGAAGTATTTTTTTCCCTTTTTAATTTTGTTTTTCTATTGATACCTCTTTCCTTGCTCCTTTTAGCTCTTCTAGAGTATGTTCCATGTCATTGACTCACACCTAAATATTTAGGTTTTTTATTATATTAAATTTTTCTTTGGGTAAAACTACTTTTTCATTTTTCCAGTTTCATTTGTTATTGTTAATTCTCATGATCTGTTAGTAAAATGTAGGGTTTGCAGTTCTGAAAATATATGAAAAATTTAAGTTTATAAGCTTGACTAATTACATGAGGCTGTTTGTCAAATACTCTTCCTTTGAGAACGTATGGTATATGTTCTTAATTAGTTGGTATGCCTTGGAGATGATGCAGAGGAATAATTGGGTTGTATATCTCTGTTCCCTTTTTTGGGACTATTGAGAATATTATAGTTATGGGTAAGATTGTGATCACCTGGAAATGCCTTTTATGGTATGTAAGTGATGCATGCTGGTGTGCAACACTTCATTAGGCTACAACCACCTTGCACTTGAAGGCATAGCTTGATGAACAGAGATAGAAAATGTTGGGTATGTAGTGATAAAATAGTATATGATTTTAATTTGGTAAGAGGAGATAGTTTAAGATGATGGCTGAATTGGTCTGGAAATGTTCGAGCCATTATGGCTGAAACTAAAGCAAGGGGTAATACCTGTATGCTAGGCCTGAGCAATGGAAAGCATCCATGTATGGTAAACTAGGGTTAAAGTTCTTTTTTTTTTTGGTCAAATTGGTTACTGTAGGCTTCTAAAAATTTTATTGGTTTTTTTGAGGAAAGACTGGTTCTAAATACTATGAGATTATGTTGGAAGGTAAAGACTTACTGTTTTAATTGTCTTTTATAGGCTTGAGTTTTGAACTATAATATTTTTACAGTTGTGTTAGATGCTTCATTATTATAGATACTGGCTATAAATCTTGGACATTCACAGGCATTTGCACACTCTAGGGCAATTGCCGTATACAGTCATCTTGGCTTTATATTCATCTGTTCCACCTTTTAATTTTTATTTTGATAATATCTATGTGTGACTTCTACTGCTTGTGCGGATTCCTAATTAGCTGTTAATAAACATTAGGTTTGTAGCATCAGCTCGGCAATTGGCAAAAGCCTTGGAGGTTCCATTGGTAAATGATTTGGGATATACAAAGAGATATGTACGGTGTCTTCAGGTGATGTCCTGCATCCACTTATAATAAATTTGGATAGGAAGCTCAGTGCTATAAATTGGAGAGATGTATTGGTGTTTTGTTTTAGATGTTGTTTGCAAGATATCTTCCTCCTCTACTTTGTAATGTTTGTTATTGATCTGCTTTTTGTTGGTCTCATTTCAAATTTGAATTCTGTATGTTGACATTTGTATTTTTCTGGTTTATTTTGTTGATGAGAAAAATTGTGCAATCATGTAATGCGGTCTTCTCCAAACGGCTGCTGGATTAAGGCTGGGGAAAACCCAAAGAGAGATTTTGTTATTATTTGTGCCAGCAAATGCCTTCTTTTTGTGTGTGTGTGTTGGGGTTGCAGGAAAGAGGGGTGGTTGTATGTTCAGTTGACTCCTTAACCTAGGAAGATGAGAGATCAAAACCAACATCAGCTGAGCTTGCGATAGTTACTCGTCTTATTTTTATGCACCTTTGTAAATGCACTTGGTTGTTTTTCCGGACACTCAGCTGTTCAAAGACCGTGCTCTACCTTTTCCAAAGAAGAAGAAGCTTTTCCTGTTTAAGTCCTTAAATTCCCATTTTTCTAAGGCGGATTGATGTCTTTAATGTCCTTTCATGTTCTTTGTGCTTTTTTCCCACTACAAATTATTTATTTCCATATTCTTTTGAAGTTCTTTTGTATTTATACTGATGTACTTGTCATATTGATGGTAGTCAAGTTATGAGGATTTGGGACTAATACTATTTAGATGTGCTTTAATGAATAAATGTATCTTATTTAAGTTAACAAAAAATAAAATGAGAAAGTGAGTTCTATATGTGTGGCTCCTTTTTGAAGATCTTTGCCATTGATAATGCACGCAGCTTCCTAATGCACTTCTCCTTTTTAACAGATATCTGAAGTGGTTAATAGTATGAAGGACTTGATTGATTATAGTAGAGAAACGCGGACTGGACCCATGGGTATGTTTCTACTAAATTTTCCTTGCAAAAAGCATATCATCTTATTTTCACATTGGCATTTTTGTAAAAATATTCTTAAATGCTTTAATGTACTGATCCAGGCATCCAGCAATAGCTGTTGCAAGTTTCTTGTACCTCCACATTGTATTGGGTTACATTTATGCTAATGTCCAGGGGTTTCTATAAGCTGCTTGACGTCCATAGATGTGATAAGCCCTTTGATAGCATGCAATCATGTGATATTGTTTTGGTTTAGCTCTGCCATTGGAAATATCTAGGCATTATCATGGATACCAAAAACAATCTTCCAAGTTTCCATTCACCTAGTCCAGATCATTATGTTGGTAATGATACAACGGTCATATCTTATGTGAGATAATCTTGGCATGTTTGTCATCTTCATAATGCATCTTATTTATCTCAGATTATGCATATTTGTGCTCTCTGGGGGTCATGAGCAGTTGACAGAAATTGAAAACCTTATGGTTCGATAAATTTATGGCTTCACTAATAACAGTTTTACTAAAATGAACTAAACTAAAGAGGTCTTCTGGAGTTTGAAGGATGTTCAAGTCATGGAGAAGCCTAGGATAGCTGGTATATGGTTATGCAAAATATGAGATGAAGAATAAGGAAAACTGTTATCAACTTTTGAGGGGACATATAGTCATTATTCTTACTGTCCATTGAAATAGTTACATAGGTTAACAATATGATGTTTGAATATCTAGTGTTGTGTTATTCTAGCAATTAGGAAAATGACGATTCCTGGAAACCATGTAGTCTTTTGATCTTTCAAAGGAAAGCTGGTCATGTCATTATTGAGAACGAAGGTATTTTGCTTTAGGCATACAAACCTAAATGGGAATTGGTTGAACATAGCTATGTTCACATTTTCCATATTTTTATAGTCTCTATTTCTTATCTTAAAGCACCCTTCTCAGCAGTAGCTTCTCTAGTTTGATATAAACTTAAAGACTTTATTCTGATGGACTTCCACTTATTGGCCTAGTGGCCTGAAGCTTGTAAGAGGTTGTATAAGGCGACGGTTCCACTTCAGGGTAGTGATTAAGGTTTTCTTTTTCATCTTTATGAGTACAGTATAGATGGTAATAAGAATGATATTCATGCTAGCATGAGAATTATTTGCTCTCATGTTGGCTAAACAATTTGAGCAGGCTTGTTTACCTACTTTCTTTTGTTTTTCCTCAGAGAGTTTGGCTAAATTCCCTCGAAGAACAAGCACTTCATCTGGTTTTCATGCTCAAGCTCCACAGCCTGAGGAACAGCTACAACAGCAACAGCACCAGCACCAGCAACAGCAGACATCACAACAGCAAACAATGGCCCAGAGCTCCAATAGTGATCAAAGTTCAGTCCAGGCCTCAGTGATGCAGCTCGCTGCTAACAACGGTGTGGCTAATGTAAATAACTCTCTTAATGCAGCATCTGCGTCAACATCTGCTGGCACAATTGTTGGGCTTCTACACCAGAATTCCATGAACTCCAGGCAGCAGAATTCTATGAATAATGCAAGCAGTCCCTACGCTGGAAATTCTCAGATTCAATCCCCTGGCTCTTCTAGTACAATACCACCAGCACAAGCAAATCCTTCCCCATTTCAGTCACCAACACCCTCGTCGTCTAATAATCCTCCACAAGCCCCTCATGGTGCGTTAGCGGCTACCAGTCACATGAGTTCGGCAAATTCCCCCGCGAATATGCCCATGCAGCAGCCAGCTCTTTCTGGGGAGGCTGACCCAAGTGAATCGCAAAGCTCCGTTCAGAAAATCATTCATGAGATAATGTCTAGCCAACTTAATGGCACAGGTGGCATGGTTGGTGTTGGTGCACTAGGCAATGATGTGAAGAGTATAAATGGAATGTTGCCAACGAGTAACAATACAGTCGTCAATGGGGGCAATGGTTTGGTGGGGAATGGAACTGTCAATAATTCAGGTATTGCTGGAGGTGCGTATGGTACAATGGGTGGTGGGCTTGGCCAGTCTGCTATGGTTAATGGAATCAGAACTGCTATGGGTAATAACCCTGTCATGAATGGGAGGGTAGGCATGACAACAATAGCAAGGGACCAAGGAATGAATCACCAACAGCAGGAGTTGGGGAACCAGCTACTTAGCGGGCTAGGAGCGGTTAACGGTTTTAGTAATCTTCAATTTGATTGGAAACCTTCCCCATGAATGATGTCGGTAAGCTTGATGTTTTTTTGATTATATTATAGCTGCTGCTTTTTGCAGCGTGAGGATCGGCAGAATTGCCTCATTGCCCTGGCGGATCATGGTTACACGTAATATGATAGATGAAGGGCTTCCCTCCCACTTTGTACTAATCTCACAAAAGTGAAACATATAGCATAGTGTTTTATCAATGAAATGTTAAAAGCATCTTTTTAAGTTGCTCCATTTTCTACTAATTTGTTTACTCTGATTATTCGCGGTTAATGCAACATCACCTTGCCAGACTGTTACTGGCATTTGAACGAAATTTTTGGAGGGGATAAATGTGTAGTTCCTGATGTTTTTTGGGGGTCATCTGTAGAACAGAAACTATGCGCGATTTTGCATGCTATATATATTCTGAGCTGAGCATGTAGAAAACTTGACATCCCCTCCTCTTTGCACTGCTAGTGGTGGCTTTGCTTGCCTTCCTCCATTGACTTGTCCATAATTTCATCCAAAACAACTTGGACTTTCACATGTTACCATGTGGCACAGCCACGTAGTTTTTTTTTTTTGTTTTTATTGTTTTAATGTCAAATTGACTCCTTGGTTTGGTTGGTGCATTCATATGGGCTTTTTTTTTTTATAATATTCTTTTGTCTACTAGGGCGTTTTTAATATGATAATATAATGAAATAGTATTAATTAAGTACTAGTTTCTGGCCAAAAAAATAAATAAATTAAGTAGACGGGTAGAAGGGAGCTAGGATAGATAATTAGGAACTTCCAAAAAATCAGGCATGGGCATGTTTATTTACTCATACATGCCGTTTAGTACTTTTTCGAGGAGAGTGCTTTTCCAAGGATAGGGGATTAGGGAACAATTAGAGGAGAGTGCTTTCCAAGGATAGGGGATTAGGGAACAATTAGAAATACTCGGTACTGTCTATATTTCAATGTCTAATAACAGAAGAAGTTGGGAATGTCTAATAACAGAAGAAGTTGAGAAATATGATTGATAGTCACCTGCGGCTGTCAACAAGATTTTGAAGCTGTTGCAACAATATGATCCCCTCTCCTTAGTTATTCGGAGCTACAATGCAATTGCAACGGTAGTCTTGCTAGGGCCGACGCTTAGCGGTCTTGAACTGCTCTTATGTACCAAAAAGAA
>AWUE01021875.1:0-37798 GCA_001974825.2 Corchorus olitorius
ATATATATATATATATATATATATATATATATATTAATAAAGGAAGAAAATGTTGACAGAAATGGCATATGAATGAATGATATATAAAACCGGCATGGCATGAAGAAAGACCATGTAGGTCTTACAACAACGTACAAAGTATGGAAACTTGATTTTGGAAGGTTCAGCTATCAACATATTTATCAATGGTAGCAGACAGGGTAGATTTGGGCACGGCACCAATGACGCTCTCTTTCTTCTCTCCATCCTTAAAGAAGAGCATGGTTGGGATGCTCCTGATTCCGTACTGTGTTGCGATGTTGGGGCTGTCGTCGGTGTTGAGCTTGTAACAAGCAATCTTTCCGGCATATTCCTTGGCCAATTCAGCTACAACTGGCTCAATCATGCGGCATGGTCCACACCATGGCGCCCAAAACTCCACAAGAACTGGAGTTGCACTTCCAACCACAAGCTCTGCCCAGCTTGCCTCTGTCACCACTTCAACTGCACAAGGCCACAACATGAATCTCATTCTGCCAATATTTACTTCCTTGGGGTTTGGGGTTCAAATCTACTCTATCCAACACTTGAAGCAATTATACATCCTTAATCGACATTTTGACCCCGATCTTATATAAAAAATAGGACAAATTATTCTATAAGCTCTCAAAATTGACAATTGCACGTCTAAACTTGTGAAAAGAGGACAAGTTCAATTAACACTTATTTAAAAAAGAGACAAATTAACACTTCTTGGATGAAAATTGATACCTCTCGGTCAGAGCATACCGATTTCCATAAAAGAAATAATTAGCCCTCTCTTTTACAAGTTATGTGCAAAGCAATTGACAAATTTGAGAGTTCGAGCGCGCTAATTTATCTTCCTTTTTTCTTTTTTTTTTGCCAAAATAGACATTTTGTTAAACATAATCAATTTTTGGGGTTGAGAATCTTCATCCTAACATTTCTCATCTACTCTTTAATTATAATAATAACAATATCAATAACTATCTACCATAGAACTCAGGCTAGCAACCATTCTTCTTTAGATAGACTTAATAAGATAGGAATAAAGACAACGATAAGAGCAAAAATGGGTGGAAAAAAAAATGGAGAAATACATAGCTGGCCTACCTTCATCTACAGCTTCCCGAGCGTTGCAGATGAGCCTGGACTTTTGGTGGTATCTGCCAGAAAATGATGAATTTGCAAAAGCTGAAGCTGAAGAAGAAGTGAAGGATAGATTGGGTTTATTCAACCCTCGAAATGTCGGCAAATGAACTTTGTCAACTGAAGAAAAATGGTGGTAGCTTTGCAGAACACTAGCTCTAGTAGTGCAAACTGAGCTCAACTGGAAACACTTCTCCATAGCCATTGTCGATAGTCTTCCAGGAGTGATGTGTTTTTTGGGAGGTGGGGTGGGTTTTTTCTTTTTTCTTTTTTTTCTTTTTTTTTTTTTTTGTTTTGATGATTATAAAAATTTAGGAGTGGATATTCTTTTTGGGAATAAATAAAATTATAATTTTGTGAGGTGCTGGAGAAGAGTATAAAAATCCAAGTGGATAACATTTGATACTACTAGTACTAAGGTTGTGAAGACTGAAGTGCGCATGGAATGGAAGGTTGACCACAAACTTCTCATCCTCAAAGGAAGATGTAGTAAAAAATACAAAGACATGATTAATGCCGGGAAATTAAGCAATATGATAAATTACTGAACTAGAAAATGCAAGAATTCCCCACTTCTCTAGTATGCAAAACACAAATTTGGATGCACATAGCTATGATGTAAATGGGTAGTAGATTATAGGGTACCTGTCACTACCCGACCCGATTAAGTAGAGTTAGGGTATTGTATAATCGGGTTAGGGTGGGAATGGATAGTAGTTTTAGTGCCCGTAACGGGTTCGGATAGTGATCTTAGGGTACCCACTACCCGAACCCGGTTACTAATTTATTGTTTTCATATTAAATTTTTATTTATATATTATATTTTTACTTAAAATTTACTCATAATCAACCTTAATTAAAATTTGTTTATGATTAAAAATATAATTTTTAACTTTGTTTTACAATAATACAAGTTAATTTTAAAGTTACTCATTTAATTTTAATTAATTTATTATTATTTAATTATAATGAAAAAAATATTCGAGTTTTTTATCGGCTTCGGATAGTTAACGGGTAGTTATTTTGAAAAATAATCAGGTAGTTATAGGTTCGAATACCCTAGAAAATAATAGGATTAGGGTACGGCTACCTCAAAATTCGCAGATACCCTACCCGTTGACATCCCTACGGATACCTAGCATCCTTGCATTAGTGGCATGCATATACTTGATTATGTGCCATGATTTTTTTTTCCCAAATTATATGGCATGATGAGTTGGGTCTTTTTAAATGCAATAGAAAGACTTCTTACAACTTGTTTTTGACAATGTGAGATTAATATTATTCCATTAAGTTCAGTGGTGCACCATTAAGTTTAAGTTATTCTCCCATCTAATTTGGGGTTTTTTTTTTCTTTTCTTTCTCCAAAAATCACACATTTTCTACTCTTTCTGTCTCAATAGATATATGTCACTTTTAACTAATTCATTTTTTTTTTGCCAAATTAACTAATTCATCAAGACGAGGATACGCAGTTTTTTTTTTGTTAAATTTTATGTCATTTTTAACTTTTTTGAGGAAATATGTCATTTTTAACTTAACTATCCATCTTAACCCTATTTATTATCTCTCAAACCTTCTTTCTCCTATGGTCAAAGGGTGAGACATCTATTTCATAAGGCAATTTTTTTGGAAAGACATATTTTATATCACCTTGATATCTAACTAATTGTGACAAATATTTTGGGATATATATAGGACATGACATGTGTATTGGGACGAAGGGAGTATTTGTTTACAACAAGGGATAGGAGAGGTTAAACCGCGTCCTTGCTTAACTTGCTCAACCTCTAAACCGCTAGGCCAAGAGCAAATTAATATAGTTAATTTCTTCTCAATTGCTTCTGAGTAGAAAATTGATCAGATGATCTAGTCACTAATTGGTTGAAATTAATAGTGAAATGATTATATATGAAATAAATAAACCGGGTGTACTGCAAGGAATCAAATCATCATCAAAAGGTAAGACTAGGCTTCTTTTATAAGGAAGAATAGACTTTTTTTTTATACCGATCAAATATTATACACTAGAAAAGACATGCAAATACATAAATTGAAGAAAAAGAAAAGTAAAATTAGGGCCAAGAAAAGGATATCTCATTTTCCGCTGCCCTGTTGGCCATTTTCTTGGTTTCAGCTGCTAATGGATATTGATGAAAGAGCCTTAAAGAGGTAAACTGTCCTGTTAACTCCAGGATATCGTCCAACACAGGTTTTTGTTTCCAATGGACTCATGTTATTCCTTGCAGGTGTTTGATCCATTTTTATTCTCCATTCTAATCCAAACTCTGTCCGCTCCATTCTGCTTGAGTCTCTGTAACGTTAATCTCAGAAAGATCAATCTGGCCATAAGCTTATTACTGGCGTAGACACTTTTCGCTAGAATGGTGGTGTTGCTTGCAGTGTCTCTAGCTAATAAATTCATACCATACCACGGGTTGCCTGTCTTTTCACTTGAGTGCATAAAGGCCATCCATTCATCCTGATGTAACTGTGGGCAGTCTTGTGGAAGCCTCTCTTGTCTGATTGGGTTGGGTTGTCTCATATCCTGTTTTCTTTCTACCTGTTCATATGCCTCCACAATCTTCAAAGCATGCTCTCTTATTTTAATAACCAGGCCTACTGGGTTGGGCGTTTCTCCTCTAAAGATGGTTTCATTCCTTTGAACCCAGATATTCCAAAGTGTTAGTGTAAATTTGAGTGTAAAATCTTTTCCCTGTTGAGATTGCAGTTCTTCTTTCTTTAGCAGTTGCATGATCCATTCAGCAATGTTGATTTGTTCAAAAGAATCCGTGCGTAGTGTGAGATCCATTCCAAACCATACTGCTCTCGCGAAATCACACTTCCAGAAAAGGTGTTGGGGATCCTCGTCATCGGAGTTACACAAAGCACAGGCCGTTCCAATGCCTATGCCCCTCCTTACCAATTCCACTTTTGTTGGTAGACAATTGTTGCAAATCTTCCATAAGAAGTTTATGATCTTCCTTGGCATTTTGAGTTTCCACAAATTGTCCCATTGTTCCTTTGAAGTCATCTCTCCATACAATAGTATCATCTCTTTCCATCATAGATGTCATTCTCAATTTTAAATCCTCTCATTGATCCTGCCTGAGCAGACCTTGTCCAAGCCAGGTTATCCATTCTTTTGTTCTGGGGCATATGATACTTTTAATCGAGAGGGGTCTTTGTGGGCTATGGGATCTCTGGTAGCTTATCTTGAGGTATCCATCTTCAATAAAAGCTTTGTCTCCCTTATTAATTTGTACCTCCATACTTTTTAGGCACACGTTCCTTCCTTCTAAGATACTGCTCCATGCCCAAGTATCTCCTTGTTTCTTCTAGACCTCAATAAAGCTTTTGGTTCTGCAATACTTTTTAAGTAGCTGGTCAGCCACTAAGGATTTTGGTTCTGTTAAAATTCTCCTTGCTTGCTTTGCCAAAAGAGCCAAATTCATGTATTTAGCTTTCCTTATGCCCAAGCCTCCAGCCCCTTTTGGTCTGCAAAGATGATCCCAATTTTTTAGATGTAGCTTCCTTTCATCGTTTCCATGTCCCCACCAGAAATTTTGAATTGTTTTATCTATTTGTTTGCAGACATTTTGTGGTGCTTTGAAGACCGACATCTGGTAATTTGGTAGGCTTGAAAGTGTTGATTGGATAAGGGTCAGTCTACCAACTTGAGATAGTAGTTGTGACTTCCATCCTTGGAGTTTGTTTTGAAATTTGTCCAGTAAAGGTTGGAAAAATTTCCCCCTTCTTCTGAGAGCTCCCAAATCCATACCCAGGTATTTACCAGGTTTTTGCACTAATTTCACTCCAGTGTGCCTTTGATCTACCTTCTAGCATTGTTCTTGCAATTTGGACTAAGCCGTAGCTCCGATTTGCCTGTGTTAATCTTCTGACCCGAGATGTAACAGAAACTCTTTAGTATCTCCTTGATCTTCCTGCAGTGCGGGACTAACGCTCTTAAGAAAAGGTAGGTGTCATTTGCAAACATCAAGTGATTAATCGCCTCCCCATTCCTACAAATTTTGATTCCTTGAACATTTCCTTCCATTTGTGCTTTGGTCATCATTAATGAGAGCACATTCTGGCACAATATAAACAGATAGGGTGTTAAAGGATCACCTTATCTTAATCTTTTTCTAGGTTCGAATCTTGGTGAGGAACCACCATTTCTAAGCACTTGGTAGGACACTGTTCCCACACATTGTTGGATCAATTCGATCCAATGAGGATTGAAACCTGATTTTTCCATTACCACTCTTAAAAAGGACCAGCTAAGCCTATCATAAGCCTTGTTCATATCAAGTTTTAAGGCTCCCAATGTCCCTTTCCCCTTTCTTCCTCTTCATCACTGTCTCAATTAGTTCAGCCCCTATAGTTACATTATCATTAATGGTTCTTCCATGGATGAATGCAGACTGGAAAGAGGATATTAATTCTGGGAGACAATGCTTCAATCTGTTAACCATTACCTTTTCTGCAATCTTGTAGCTGACATTACATAGGCTAATTGGTCGGAAATCAATCACATGGTTTGGTTCTTCAATCTTTGGAATTAGAGCAATGAGTGTCCGGTTGAGTTCTTTCAACAAAAAGCCAGAGTTGAGGAAGGTGATGATTGCATTCGTTATGTCTTCTCCAACTATGTGCCAGTATTTCTGGAAGAAAGCACCTGGTTTTCCATCAATACCTGGTGCCTTATAGGGGTTAATCTGGAACAATGCTCTTTTAACTTCTTGAGCCGTAAAGGGTTGTTCAAGTACAGACTTGCTTTCCTGTGATAGTTGAGGTAGATTCAGATTTTCCAAAGCTACTCACACTTGTTGCTCCGAGGCATCATTTTGATCCGAGAAAACCTCCTTAAAATGATTCAAAAATTCTGTTTCAATATCTTCTTCTCTACTGGCTACCCCTCCATCCCTTTTCCTTATTCTAGTTATTCTGTTTCTGGCTCTTGTTTTGTTTGTAACTATGTGGTAAAACTTTGTGTTCCTTTCCCCATGGACTATCCAGTTGGTTCTTGATTTTTACATCCACAGCAGTTGCTCTTGGTCCAGGATCTGTTCTAATTCTGCTCTTATGCCCCTTTCTATTTGATAAGCCTGATGGGAGTCTATCTTTTGTTGTACTTCCTGTAATGATTTCTCCAGAGCTTTTTTTCTTTCAAAAAGGCTTCCAAACACATCCCTATTCCAGGCCTTTAATTGGTTTCTAGTAATCTTCACTCTTTGTGCAACCTTGTAAGCTGGTGAGCCTTGGATTTCTTGGTTCCAACAAGATTTGATTACCTCCTCACATTGGGGATGAGTCGACCACATTAACTCAAATCGAAATGGCCTTCTCCTGAATCCTTCTCGTTGGTCCAGCTGTATTATCATAGGACTGTGATCAAACACTGTGATCGGGAGATTTGTTAGCACAATATTGTTGAATGTTCTAATCCAATGTGGGTTAGCAAAGGCTCTGTCCAACCTTTCCCAAGTCATTCTCTCCTCATCCCTTCTATTGGTTCATGTGTAGTGGAGACCCTTATGTTCCACTTTTGTTAGATTGCAAGTGTCCAAACAATTCTGGAATTCAGAGGCTCCTCTAATTGAGGAGGAGGCTGATAGCTTATCATTTAAACTTAGAACTTGATTAAAGTCCCCAAGCACTATCCACTCTTCCTCTTGAGGTATGTTGTTACTGATCTTTACTAATTGATTCCACACTTCATTCCTAAATTTTGGGTCTGGGTTTCCATAGACCGCGGTAACTCACATTTTATGTTTGCCAAAAGAAAAATAAAACAAAATAACATTTTTATTTATCATATAGGTGGTGACATTGATATTTTCTTTCCATAGCAACAGAGTGCCACCACTAAGACCAGAACTTTCAGTTCCTACCCCATTACAAAATCCCCAGCTCCTTGTAAGTTTCTTTGCCTTCTCAACATTGGTTTTGGTTTCCATAAGGAATACAAGAAATGAGTTGTACTGGCGGACCAGATCTCTTCCGTGTTGAATTTTTAGGAGTTGGCCCAGGCCCCTAACATTCCAGCTGAGCAGACTCATGGTTGATTGGGAGGCTGTTGTGGGACAGCCTGCCTCAACCCCAGCTGGTTCTCATCCTCTTCTTTTTTTTTTCTTCTTCACGGACTCCTCCTCATTTTCCTTTCTCTTGCTGCTTCCTTCTCCTTCTTCTCTCATAGCTAAATTTTGAAGCCTCTGTTGAATTCTTCTCCCGCCCTCTGAATCAGAATCACTTGGGGCCTCTTCCTCTGTTCTTAGCTTTTTCCCATTCCTGTCAATATTTCTCTCTTCTATTTCTGCATTTATATTGTTGGTTGGTGATGGAGTATCTCTATTCAGGGCCCTTGCTATGTCTTCCTCTCCAATGACTAATCTGTAAGCTGGTCTACCCCTCTGTGCTTCCAAATCCGCAACACTAGCTGCTATCGCCTGTTGTAGCTGGCTCTCCTCTTCAGCAATTGTGGCTGGCCTAGAAAAATCTTGCACATTGGCTATACGCTCAGCATTTCCAATGTTTAATAAATCTTCTGGTGTGTCTCCACTTAGGTGAATCTCTATTTGAAAGGTAGATTCATTTGACACCATTCTCTACTGATTATCATTTTTTTCTGCTGGATTGCTGTTATCAGATTGGTTTCTGTTCCCTTCCAAAAGTCTAGCATCAGTGAAGAGGGTGCCTCCTGTTGGCATGTTGATCCACCTTGGAGCATTATTTGCTGCTTGGATGAAGGGTCATTCTGGTGCCTGTCTTGGAGTCCTTTCAACATCAGTTCACTCTGTCTAATTAGCTCAGCTGAGACAAATCTGAATAAGCTCTGTTCTCGAGCGAGAGCAAACATCATATCCTCATACTCAGCAAGATTTTGAAAATCGCCTTCATGTCTCTGATAAATTCTTTCTACTCTAGCAACTATGTTGTTAAACTCTTGCAGTGGATCTTCAACCGGATTCATAGGTTAATTAACATTTGGATGTAGTTCCTCGGCTTCTGGTGGTACAATTTGGAGTGGTATTGGTTGGAGTTGTCTGTCCTCTTCCAAGAATCCCAATTCAGCTTGTAGATTTGCTATTTGTTGGTCAAGGTCCGTGTTGAACAGGTTTTCAACACTTGGTTCAGTGCGGAT
This sequence comes from Corchorus olitorius, assembly GCA_001974825.2. Lineage (NCBI taxonomy): Eukaryota > Viridiplantae > Streptophyta > Magnoliopsida > Malvales > Malvaceae > Corchorus > Corchorus olitorius. The sequence goes on from AWUE01021875.1 coordinate 8,294, forward strand.
GAAGTTTTCTATGTTGATTCTCCAATTTCCTATTGCAGTCTCTGTTGGTTCTTGTTGTCTTTCCGCTTCTACCTCTTCTTCAAGATTTAAGATTAGTGTTCCTTCAGGCTCTTCCTCAACTGGACTGTGGTCATTTGAGTAGTCCTCTTGTTGATGGTTCTCCTCTTCCCCACTAAGTAGCAAATTGGTGAGTCCACCTGTTACCTCTGGGATCGCATTCCCTGTGGACAAGATTTCTCTCTGTCGTTGTGTTGTGACAATGTCATCACTTTCCTGTATTTGGACATCATAATTGCTATTCTGATTTCGGCCAGTGGGCTCGGCTTGTGTGTCATATGGTTGTTGAGAGCCTGATGAGTCCACCCTTTGCTGTGTTGAAGTTTCCCCAATCTCATGTTGAGTCATCTCAATTGGTAGATTACCCCCATTATCATTAGCTTGCTGTACAGGGGCTTGCCTATTTCACGAGTGGCTTCCTGCTGGTTTGTACACTATACGAGTTGTTCTTCTGCTTGCTCTCGTTAAGAAAGCTCTCATTCTGTTAGTGAAGTGGGGTTGGTGGTCCTCTCTATTAATAGGCAGATTGTAGCGTTGAGCTACTCTGTTTACTGAAATGTTGATCCTTCTCGTTGCTTCTTCGCTAGGGATTGTGCAATAACGGTGATTATGCTCACCATTCCACAAGACATGCATAACTTGTTTATTCTCTCGTATCTGAATTGGACCCACTGTGAGGTACCATCATCTCTATTGAGGGTACATCCAGGCGTCAATGGGGAGTTTAAGTCAATACTCACCCTTACCCTCATAAATCTTATGTTTATGCGCTTCTTCTTAATCCAGTCCACTTCTATAACTTCTCCAGCTGTTCTTGCCATATCAGCTGCAATGAAGGGTTGTTGGTATTCAAAGGGCAGGCCCCATAGGTGCAGCCAGCATTCCATTCGCAGCAATCAAACCTTGCTGAGGGGGACGTTTGGTACCCACAGTTGTAGTACAAAAACTGCTCCTTGAATGTTCCATGGGTTCCCCAGTACTCCCACCCTTATGTCAATTTCAAGGCTGAAGTGTATAAGGAATCTATCCTCATCTCTACCCATCACTGTTGCTATTCCTCTTAGTTCCCATACTCTGTTAATCTGGCTCTGAACAAAATCAGTGGAGAAACGACTGGCGTCCTGGAGAAAACAAATCAAACATTCCTCGCCTTCATTCCTGGCTTGTTGAAGCTGTTCTGTGGAGTAAGTTACTCGATGGCTGAGTCTACTTCTAATATCAGGGACTAAGTCATGATTAAGACCTAAAGAGTGGCTATCAGCGCTATCTCCACTCTCCATGGAGTATGAGTTGCTATCGGTCCAACTGCACTCACTTAGCAGTCGTATAACAGGTTGATTTGGTGGTTGGTCTGGAGGTTGTTCTGGTGGTGGTTGCTCATTCTGGGGCTGGTTTGAAGGGTTCATTTTTTGGTGTGAAGATGAAGTGGGAAAGGTAAGAAGATGGTTTTGAAGGTTGATGGTTCCTTTTTGAGGGTTCACAGTATTTTAAGAAAGGAAGGAAACGACGCTCCAATCGTTTCCTTATGATCGACTTTTCGGTTTTCATGGTGATTAAGAGAACCTTGATAATCTCCAAATTACGGCTAGTTGTCAAGATTCCAAGGGTTCCTTGCTCTGATTGGTTTGGGAAAAGAGCTCGGAAGTTGTATCGACTCTTCCGACAGAACGTAAGCTCTCACGCATAATGGCTGTAAAACTAGGGCTAATTATTGAGAGAACAGAAGGTTAACTATTGGGTGAGCGATGATAAGAGGGAATCAAAGGGTTAATTTGCTAAGAAGGAAAAGATTTGGAAATCTTCCGGAATTATCAGGCCACAGTAGGGTTCCAGTAGTGGTCCGATTAGGAGGAGTGCTCTCGCTTTCCGAGAGAAAACTTGATGACATCACTCGTTTAATTATACGTAGGGAAGAATAGACTTTATTTATATTATATGTTTTACATGTAAATTATTCAAGTGTGTAATACAATTCAGTAGAGATATTGAAATATTTTATGCCTCTATGATATATTTTTGATCTTTTTCTTATGTCTCTTTTCTATAGTTCCTCGTCATTAGTTATCTACTAAATTAAGCAACCTCTTGCGCTAGATTATCTGCTGCCTTGATCTCATCATCAGAAGGCGAAGAAGGTGGCACTTTGGTGTTGGTGCAAGACAAAATTTGATCTCTTTCTTTGCCCCATAACACAACATATAAACCAATGATAACAGTGACTCCACCAAGTATGCTACATTATCAAAAAATCTCACATCAAGAGATTCCCAACAACATGTACATAATGGTTTTGCAAGTTTGAACTAATTAACTACAGATTATTTGAATCTTAATTACTTGTCACCTGCTTGTGTATAGTTTTTCGCCAAACACAAAATATGCTACAAGTGCCACCATAATTGTTTGAAGAGGACTAAACATGGCTGCAAATACTGGACCTTTCACTTTCACACACCATACTTGAACCAAAGTGATGAACGCGGAGCCAATAATTCCCTGGTATTCAATTTTCTTCCCACTATTTAAGCAAATACTTACACAATATAGAATGGCCCAGAAACCAATACCCAATATTTTGATGGACCATGCTTCTGCTTTGTGCTGTAAGGAAACTGCAAAGATAGCCGATTGTGCTCCTCCAATACAGTTTAACCATGCTGTTAGTGACAATTTGTGCTGGATATTTCTTCAAAGTACGTGCCTAGCTAGAAGTTTTATAGTATACTTATTTACAATAAGATCACTAAATTAAGCTTCAAATAAAGATGACACAATTAATTATAATCCACTACCTGCAAAATGAACCATGAAGCCCATGTTATGCAGCTAACAACGAGGATTGACCCTAATACCCAATTCTCATATGTGGAATGTTCTCTTTTCATATGAATCAGAGGATCCCACGAACTTTGCAGTCCAGGCCCTTTGCACAATGTGATGACCATAACCCCTGCCAAGGAAATTATGGTTCCAAGGATTTTGGCTATCCCACGAGGGCTCTTTACGTCCACAATCTCCATCCTGCATGCAGATGATAACAACATGAAGATGATAATTTTTCCTTTTAATAAATCATTTATAAACACAGAGCTTATCATGATCACTTATGAAATCCTAGTGTCTGCACCTTAACAAGATGGCAATTGTGAAAGTCAAAGCTGGAACGGTGTTGAACATTGATGCAATGAATGTCGGAGAGGTGCATCTTAGACTTAGAAAGAATGTATTAAAGGTTAAACCAATCCTGTTTTTGTTTTTCAACAAAGGAAAAAATAGAAAGGATTAATGTTAGCTCTTTGCATATAGTATGAACAAATCTAGGAATTCCATCATTCTCATTATAATGTAGAAATGAAAGAGTTGTCAACCCTAAGAGAGAAACCATAAGTAACTCCAAAAACAATGCTAATGTCAGCTTTGGCCTTGAGTTTCTGTAACGAAAATTGTAAAATCAATTAGATTAGTTAAACAAGTATATGTTCTTGTATTTAAGAGAGAATGGTTGATAACATATATACCTTTCAATAAAATAGGCAAAAGGAATCAAGAAGAAGCCACCTAGAATGAATCGATAAGTAACATAGATATGCGGATTTAGCCCTTGCTCGAAAGCAGCTTCTATAAAGAAATACACAATTGCAGCACATGTGTGAGCTATAACCAGGCTTACATGGGGCTTATATCTTTCGAAGATGGCTTTCAACGTGCATGCCATGTCTCTTGCTTCTCTCATCTCTTTGCTTATTGAAATTTCATGATATATACCTGCAGAGTTCAACCCTAAACCCTTTAACTAATATTTTTAATCAATATTTTTACTCTTTTAATATTAAAATGGCACTTAATCATAAAGTTAGTAAGTAAAAGATTTTAATAGATTGACTTTCGTTAATTTATATGGACTCAAATAAAATTTTGTAAATTTTGAGGACCAAAATAGAATTTTGTCAAAGTTGAAGACAAATAATGCTAGGTTAATTTCTCAATTCATGGCAAAACGGTTCAATAATTTAGGCCTAGTTTGGAGTAAAACATTTTAATTTGATGATTGATTGAGGGCAAAACGCTTTAAAATCATTTCAATTCGGGGCAATCAGTCAAATAGGGGCACAACCTTTTGGTGGAGTTAGTTAGGATTGGAGCAAAAGATTGTGCGCTTGTCCAAATTGAATCGGTTTCAGAACATTTTATCCACAATTAATCAAATTAAAAAATTTTACCCTAAATTAAGGCTAAATTGAAACGTTTTGCCTAGAATTGAGCAATTAGCCAATAATGCTACTACCTTGCAATTTTAAGTTTTAACTACTATTGCATTTGTTAACCTTATTAATTAATGTTAGACAAATATATTTAAAACAGAGTAGGTAAAGTGCCAACATTAAGTGCTGGACCGTACCAAAAGTCTACAACCAATAAAAGAATATATACTATATATTATTTTTAATTACCAGGGAAATTACTAAAAGGCCGAATTAAGGATTAATGTTGTGAGACCTTTTGGCTTTCTTTGGTCTTTTCTCATTTTTCAGATGACTAAAAAGCCCCTCTATGAGTTTCCCCTCTTCCTTTTCCTACTACCCTTTTTTTGTAATTACTCATTTCCCTTCCTTAATTGCTTCTAATTAATGTTTCTCCCCCCCTTTTCTTTTTTCCTCTCACCAACTCAGCTGCTGGTTCCTTTCAACTCCTCAGTGCTGATCAATCTTCAGGTTTGCCAAAAATCAAACATTTCATTACTCCCCTCTGTTTTCACCTTCACATCTCTTTCCTTTTTCTTCTCCTTCCCCATCTCTTCACCATGGTCCGTTTAATGTTTTTCCCTTCTGAATTAAACCACCATTTCTTTAATGCGTCTATTATTATCCAAATTAACACCATATTCTATTACATCTTTGCACTTCCTATTACTTACAAATAAAAACATGTTCTTTGACCTTCTTAGTTTTGCATGTCTAAAAAGTTAGTTTACAAAGATTTATGGCAATAGCAAGAGACAATATTAAAACAAATCCATTTAAATTGCATTTTTACTACAACCTTATATAATTCAGTCAATTAACTAAGCACCACTCTAGAACAAAGAATGTCTGTAGACCTTATATAATTGATTATATTAATATCCTTGTTCAATTAGTTAATCAAACACCACTCTAAAACAAAGAATGCCCGTAGCGCTAGCGCGGGCTAATATGACTTGTTAATAATTAACTTTTGTACTCCTTCTATGTCTAAGTAAGTGACATATTTGATTTGTGCACAAGAATTAAGGATAACATTTTTAAGGGGTGTTTGGTTGGGGAACATAGATATACCCACAAGGAGAGTGATGGCAGGGTATGCAGCTGAGTAAGTGAAATGGCCAGATATGAATTTTTCCCGCGTTTGTTTGGTCAGAAGTATACCTGGTTATTTCATTTATCCGTGTTTGAATTGTTAATTTGTATTACTGGGAATATGGTGGGAATATATGACAATATGCAAAAACACCCCTAATAACATAAATCAATTTTTTCACATGTAAAAACTGGTTCAACAATTTTTCCCCAATATTTTCTACCAAAAATCAATTGTTATGACAATTTTTTTTTTATGAAATGAGTGAGATAATTCAATTCATATAAGCATTATCTATCACATAAGTAATATACATGAATTAATAAAATGGCACTTAATGATAAAGTTAATAAGTAAAAGATTTCAATAGATTGGTTTTCATTAATTTATTTATATAGGCTCCAATAAAAATTTGTAAATTTTTTAGGACCAAAATAGAGTTCGGTCAAAGTTAAATACTAGGCTAATTACTTAATTCAGGGCAAAACGTTTCAAAACTGGTTCAATACGGGACACTGTGTCTAGAGCTGTCAAAATCTGACCCGAACCCGATAACCCGCCCGAACTCGAGACTCGCCCAACCAGATTTGACCTGAAAAGCAAACGACCCGAACCCGCCTGACCTGAGGCCCGTAACCGATGACCCGAAACCCGAATGACCCATAAATATGATAAACTAAATTTATCTTTTATTTAATAAAATCTACATTGCTATAATTTTACATATTCTAAATTATCATTTATTTAATAAAATTTATATTATTTGTTATAATTCACCTATTATAAATTATTATTAAATTTAATAAACTTCATTATATTATATAAACAATAATTACATCCATATTTATTAAAATTAAATTAATTATATAATGAATTTATAATTAGTTATTTATTTTTTTTACATAATGAATAAATAATAGTGTTCATTAGTAATTTCTTAATGATTTTATCTATTGTGTACTAGTACTAGCTACCGTACTAATAATCTAACTAAAAAGAATTGTAATTCTATTTTCATTTTTTATGGGTACTTATATTATTAATTAATTTATTATTTTAACTGAACTGATAAAAAAATAAATTTAGATATTATATAAACACTATTTATTTGAATAATTATTTGATGCACCCTTGTTAGAGGTTTTGAACTCCACCAATGGGTTAAAAATTTGACACATACCAAAAACTTCATAATTATTCTTAATTATGTATTTAATATTCAAAATTATATTTAAGGGGACATATGTCAACTCTTAACCTCGCATGTGTAGTCTGCTAAACTCCACAGGTAGTGGATTGTATAATTTTCCCACTTATTTGTAAAATAAATCAAACAATAAAAATATTAAATAAATTTAAGTATTAAACATTAAAAATTTCAAGGCTGACCCAATTGACCCAAGTCCTAGACCTGAAAAATCCAAAACCCGAATGACTCGAAACCCGAGTGACCTGAGGCATAAACCCGAACCCGCTTGACCCATGACCCGACATACCCGAATGACTCGAACCTAGATGACCCGGGATCTGCCTGACCCATTAATTTGACCCGAACCTAGATGACCCGGACTTGCAACCGACCCAATCCGTCCAATATTGACACCTCTAACTGTGTCCAATAGGAGCACAACCTTTTCGTGGGGTTAATCAGGATTGGGGGCAAAAGATTGTGCGATTGCCTGAATTGAACCAATTTTAGAACGTTATACCCACAATCAACCAAATTAAAATGTTTTATTCCAAATTAAATATTAATAATTGGAACGTTTTTCCTTGAATTGAGTAATTACCGAATAATGCTAGTACCCTTAAAATTTTAAGTTTGAACTACTATTGCATTTGTTAAGCTTCTTAATTAATGTTAGGTAAATATATTTAAAACAAAGCATTACATGATTATAGTGTTGGACTGTACCAAAAGTCTACAACTAATAAAAAATTTAACAATTAACTTTTGTACATATGTCTAAATAACGGTCATACTTGAGTTGTGCACGAGGATTAAGGACCATTAAGGGGCCGTTTGGTTAGGGGAAACACAGATATACCCACGCGGAGGGTGATGGCAGGGTAAGCAGCTGGGAAAGTAACATGGCCGGACATTGATTTTTCATTATCTGCGTTTGTTTTGCTGAAAATATACTCAGTTATTTCACTTAAACGTATTTGGTTTGTTAATTTATATTTCCGGGAATATGGTGGAAATTTATGACAATATCCAAAAACACCCCTAATAACATAAGTCAATTTTTTCACATGTAAAAACTTGTTCAACCTTCTTTTTTTCAATTTTTTCTACCAAAAATCATTGTTATGAGAATTGTTATTATTATGAACTAGTGAAGGGTGCCCACGTCTTGCCGCGGGGTTTTAGCACCAATTTGATTCGAATTGGAAGGCTTCATTGCAAACTCTACAATTATAGTTATATACATTGGTGAGGAAGTTTGTGGATTTCTCAGGATTTAAAGGAGATTTTAAATGTGATTATAGGTGAAATAGTAAAAACATTATAAAACAACAGTAAACCATAAAAAAACTTTGAATATTAAGCAGTAAACAACAAATTTCCAGCCAACTTAAAGAGCAATATTTTCTAGCCAACTTGAAGAGCAATATTCGAGTGGTGGAGCAAATATTAAGCAGGAAACAACAAATTTCCAGCCAACTTCGAGAGCAATATTCGAGTGGTGGAGCAGTACTTAGAGCAATTTTCAGTAGTTGTTAACATCATGGAAGTATTCAACATGAAGTAAGTATAAAAGGAATGAAGGAAAGATGAAGAAAGGGGCTGCCTTTAGATTACACTAAAGCAGTTCATCAATTACAATTTATCCATAAATTTTCAGTTCAAAAGCTTGTAGTTTTCCTTCTTTTTTTTTCTTGGCACAAACTTGTAGTTTTCCTTTATTCAATTTATTTATTTTCTTCACCATCATGGCTCCTTTGAAATTATGGTGGTGTTGAGGTTTCTTCCAACGCACGGGTGGGAATTTGAAGTGTTGTTATCTTTTGGTATAGACGTGTTAAAAGAAAAAAAATGTGATGGTTTTGAACAGGATCGACACAATTTTGTTTCAAGGTTTCTTTGTTTTTTTTTAATCAGATAAAGATATGGTCTTTGGATGGAGATGAAGTTATTGTAAGAAGATTTAGAGGAGATAGAGAGGGTCGAGATTAAAGAAAAATGGAAAAGATTGAATATATCAATTGGGTTGGGTTTGCTACGTAAACATACAATATTCTAAAAAACTGGAACAATGCTTCAATTGAGGGATCAATCAAATAAAATCTATCACCTATAAAAATTATCCAGAGTGTTCTGTGGCATATAACTGATACATGTAACAGATAAAATCCTCATATTAAAAATCACAATTTTTTTTGCTATATAATTTTCTCATATTATATAAATATATAAATCATCATAAGGGTAATGACAATTGTTAAAATGAGGTGTGGCAGTCCACGGATGCAATATAGGATTTGGTAGAATCACAACTCTAATTTTAAATCTAATCTCCAAATTTGCCAAAGAATTTTAAGGTACTATTTGGGTGTTCTTTAAGGACATTATTAAACAGATCAATCCTTTATCTTTTTGTTTCTTCATTGTGATTGGAGATCATCCTTTGTCGTACTGGTCATCATTGTAGAAATGCCACTGCAAGTGATTTAAATCACTAAGTAAAACCATTTTCAAGACCTCCATAACGAACATTGGAGAATATCAGGTGGAAGCAATCAGCACCCACCTGCAAATTTGTGAAAAATGAAATGTTGTGATGGAGATGACTCACTTATTTCCTTCACCTGTCATGCTCTTTCTTTTAAATATTTCCACGCCTGCTATACAAAACGATATGGTGATAGACAGGGGTAAATGAAATCAATAAAGAATAAAGCTAATAGAAAATCAAAATAAATTGGAGTGAATAATTGTAACAGCTATAGCCAAGGCCAAAGAATTTTACAATGTGAGTGCCTTAAAGACAGTATTAATATACAAAATGGTCTCTGATATCACAGTTAGAATTAACAATTCAATATGAGAATCCTTCTAAGTAGAGAAGTAATTACTGATAAGAAAAAGAATTGCCATCCACATTTGAGATAACATGGCAAACCAAAATCTTTCCACGCAATAAGTGCTCTATTAATTTAGGTGCATATGAGAGATAACATGGCAAACCAACATCTTTCTAGGAAATAAGTGCTCTGTTAATTTAGGTGTATAACTATGCTACTAAAGATGAAACTGTTCTGTTACTGTATCTGCTATCTGTCGTTTGGTTTTTTGATCAAAAGTTCCATAATGTAAATGCAATAGGTAAAAGAAGAAGGAAGAAAATGAAATCCTAATTAATTTCATGATAAACATATTATTTATATGCAAAATGAACTAAAACATATCAACCTTTATTTGTCTGGGAATTTGTACACAAAGCCACCAAACTCTTGAAGATATATAGAAGCTTATATTGCACTTTCTATAGTGTCAGCCTCACCTTGGCATCCATAGGCTATGTGTCGCAACGTCCGGCTCCGGGGCATCCGAACCCTACCCGTTTAACGACTTTAAGGAAGGGGAAACTACTGTTCCCTAGATTTGGAGTCGCCACTAATCTTTTTTAACCTAGGTGTGATTAGCCACCTATCCGATTATTAAGTCTAATATTATCCTAAGCTTGGCAAAGACAATACTAAACCTAATAAACGGTCTTCTAACCAGAGTTCTGATGTTCGGGAGTCGGGTACGCGTGGGGAAGGATTAGCACCCCCACGACGCCCGTCAAAAGACGGCACTGACTAGTCTAGACTTAACTATGGGTTTCTAATATTGGTTGTCTCTATCCTTAAATTTTTTCATGCCATTAAACTCTTTTATTGATCTTTGAAATTAAGTAAATAAACAAGCAAAAATAGATTTTGGATTTTTGAAATAGGAATGTCGGGAATTGAACCCGTTTATTATTTTGTTCTCTTTTTGGGTTCCTCATGAGAGGATTTTCTTTAAAACTTACCATTAAAATGACTCAATTTTAAAATCTTTAACGGGATCTTTCCCCTAATTGAAAACTTTGAAAAAAAGACTAGATGGGATCTTTCCCTAAATTAAAACTTCTGAAAAACTATATGAGATCTTTCCCTAAATTAAAGCTTCGAAAAAAAACTGAATGGGATCTTTCCCTAAATTAAAGCTTCTGAAAAACTGAATAGGATTCTTCCCTAAATTAAAGACTTTAAAAAGAAACTGGATGAGATCTTTCCCTAAATTAAACACTTTAAAAAGAAACTGGATGGGATCTTTCCCTAAATTAAAGACTTTAAAAAGAAACTGGATGGGATCTTTCCCTAAACTAAAGACTTTAAAAAGAAACTGGATGGGATCTTTCCCTAATTAGAAATCTTGAAAGCTTGATGGGATCTTTCCCTAAACTAAAAACTTTGAAAAATACTTTGGTGGGATCTTTCCCTAAATTGAAAAACTTTGAAAAATACTTTGGTGGGATCTTTCCCTAAATTGAAATCTTTGAAAAAAAATACTTTGGTGGGATCTTTCCCTGAATTGAAATCTTTGAAAAATACTTTGGAAACTTGATTTTGAATTTTTGAAAACTTTTTTTATAATTTTGGGATATTCAATTCTTTTCCCTCTTTTGAATTTATCTTTGAAAACTAAAAGAGAACAATTTTCAAGCACAAACCTTTTTTAATTTTGAAGAAAATGATTTTATTTTATTTCAATTCCAATTTCCCTTTTTTGGATTTTCTTTTAAGAATTAATTGAAATTTCTAAGTCTCAATCCTAAATGCATGGATGCACGTGATGTATGTTTCCGGTTAAAATGCAAATTTTCACCAAATATTTATACGAGGAATTCCTTCTGGGCACCCGTCACTCATACTGGCTAAGACCCCCATCCGGATATTCCAAGCCTAGAAAGGACGAATTGAGACCGACAAAGGTTGTCTAAGTCCCAACTAATCGTTCCATTAACGGATCCATTTTAATTATTCCAAATGATGCATGAAATTTCAATTTTGATTGATTTACCAGATGATCGTACGAGAAATCCATCCGGATCCAAACCCACACACTGGGAAGTGTCCTTCCGGTAATTTTAAGCCCCGAAGGGAATCAATTTAATTAATCTTGAATGAGCATGGTAAATTGCAGCAATTTATGAAAAATAAACATGAATGAAAATGTTCAAATTAATCTAAACTTAAATTAAAGCTTAATATCTCTAAAACCTAAATTCAATTTTTACCAAATTATTAAAAGTCGAACTAAATTCCCAAATTGATGATAATAATTTCTCGTTAAAAGCTAAGTTAATTTCTACATTACCTTAAATAAACTAACTTAACTACCCAACACATAAATTTATCCAACCCAACTTCTAATTATCATGCAAGCCCAAACCCAAAAGCAATAAAATGTGGGAAGCCCAAGTCAGAAAGTATACCAAACGGGCTGATAAGGAAATTAGGCCAACCGGGTTACTTGGAATGGATCCGGGTCGGGTTTAGGGTTTAGTATAAAACAACTTTTTCTCCTTCATACCACGCTTTTTCTCCCTTTCATTTTTCTGAGCCGCCACTCCTAACTGGGTTCATCGTCGGATCGCCATGGCTAGCCACGCCGGAGCTCTGGTTCACCGCCATCGAAACCCCACAAGCTTCGGAACATCTTCATTCGCCTTCCTGAGTCCAGATCTGGCCTTGTATTCCTCGAGAGCTATCGAGAAAAGCCCCAAATGATGCTTGGCCGAAACGAATCAACCTTCTCCGATCTCCTTTTCTAGCCGACGGGTGGCCTTGATTTTCTGGTATGTTGTTCTTCTCACTCCCCCCTTACTAAATCCAACCTAAAAACCTTCGCCGCCGGGATGGCCCTTGTCTCGACCTAAACTAAATCTTTGCCCCTTGCATAATACTCTTGTTTTTTTTTTAAATGAGACCTTCCCCCACAAACTCTACTGCCTCCCTCTTTTTAGCCCGAAAAACTCTTCTCCTTTTTATTATTTTTTCTGTATTTTATTCCTAGAACCTATGAACTACTATGAACCGTAATTTTTGCTCCTTGAATCCCTTCCCTCCAAAACCTTCCACACCCCTTTTTACTTCTAAAACTGAAGTTATATAGGCTCTATGGGAATGCCCCATCCCACGGTGAGTCTTTTTTCTTTTTAATCTAATGGCTCTCTTTCATTTATTTCTTTTTCAGTACTCATTTTTTGTCTTCATTTGCAGGTGGAAATTTGTGCACTTGCGGAGTACTTGAGCTACAAGGTGATGTAATTTCCTTTCCCTTTCCTGTTTTGTCTGTTGTGATTGTAATTAGCTTCTCCCCTCGCGTGTTTCTCTTGTGTCTGCAGGTGCTTTCTTCCCTCCTTCCAACGCTGAGGTGGCAATACAGACAACCTTTGGACCATTCAAGGTTCAACAAGTCAGCAGGTAGTCTCTCTTTTCCATTTCCCCTTGAACTTCTCTTTGCTTCTGTCTTGCTCTTTCAATGTGTTGCCCTGCTGTTTTAATTTCCCAATGAGTGATTTCCGAATAATGGTGTGGGATGTTAATGACCTTGAATCTGTAATGAACTTGATAACATGACTATTTGTAATTTCCTGCAAACTGAATTATGCATGTAAAAGTGATGAACATTCATTAAACTGTGAAATGCTAACTAAAATGCCAAATGCTTGCTAACATGTGAAATGCAAACACAATGACTGCTATGAAATGCCTAAGTGTTGCCCTGTTTTTTTTTTCATTTCCATCGAATGACACTGAAATAGTGTATGCCCTGAATTCTGCGCGTCTAAGAGAGATGTACCAATGCCTTGTTTCTGCTTTGTTCTATGAATTTTGCTTGCTGACTAGATCATGTTATTGTAATATGGTGCCAGTGATCTGATTGAAAAATGTAGTTTGGCTAAATTCTTAAAATGCAATCTGTTAGTAAGGTGCAAACGTGAAACTGCAAAATGCATGCTACCTATACTATGTATGCTAAACAATATGGTGCAAATCCTCTGACAGGACTAAATCTAAACTTATATGATGACTGCAATGATGACTGCGGATTCTGCCCCAAAATGCATGGTAGAGTGCTCTGACTTGATAAACATGGAGATGTATGTATGCTAAAATTTAATTGTAAGTGCTCTGCTGATTTGGATCTTACTTTGTGATTGTGTATGCTGCAATTTTTTTTCTATTTTGTGCTAGATGAAAGGAAACTATGTGTACTGCCTGAATGATATGAAATGTGATACTTTGTTTTCTTTTCTATTTTTTTGAATGTCATTTATGCTGCTAAATGGGGCATATGCATGCTGAATTGATTTCATTATTGTGCACTGATTTGTGAAAAATGCTATGTATAGGTGCGATGGGAAACAAAGCTGTAAGAGAAAAGAAAAAGGAGAGAGCCGAATCCAACTGAGGGTATCCAAATTGAGAGAAACAACATTCTTTGTAATTTCCAATTTTGTAATTTTCTGAACTTGAGAATTCAATCTGCAAATGTAAAGCTACCTTTTTTTGCATTTTGTAATAACGGTGCTGCAAATTATTTATTATCAAATGAAAATGCAAATCCTATTTAGATGCAAATTTTACTCATGCAAAATGAAGAATTGGTCCAATTAATATGAGCCAAATTAGATTTCCAAAGATGATTCCATATAAATTACTAAAATAAATGGTCAAGGTAAAGCATAAAACATGTGCAAATGCAATTACAAATAAAGTTGAAGATTGAAAATGTTTTTTGGGTTTTTGAATCGTTGAATGCAAAAGATGCCAACGTGAGACTAGATGAGAAGCAATGTGAACAGGGACTACTCTATCAAGATGCTAAGAGAGACCTATCAATTGACCAAAATGATTCTAATGCAAATACCTATCAATTGACCAAAATGATTCTAATGCAAATTAATAATATGATATGATTGTGATACAAAATTAAAAAGGACTAAATTACCAAAATGCCTTACAAAATTGCTAAAGAGTCCTAATGCAACTATATAAATCAATTAATATAAAATTTATCTAAATTAAAGGATATATGCCCCAAAAAATGGGTGTCTACACTATGCTTTCCTGCAGTGAGAAGTTGAAAAGGACATCCTCACTTACTATGTTGATTTGTATATGCAAAGAATAAACTTAATCATATTCCAAAGAATAAAAAAGGTAATGTGCTATTATTAGAAGAAATTAAAATAATTCGCATGCCTCTATCTTCATTTAACTAAAATAAAATTGAACAATAACTATTTGGCCATTCAGAAAGCAAATGACTCTTACTTTCAGTTTTTAATGCATCAAATTTTTTAGCCCATATCCCTTTGAAGCAAAGTGCATTTGGAAAAATAAGAGTTATGTGTTGAGTAATTACCTGGAAGGCTTTAAATGTGAGCAAGTTTTAGGTGAATCCTCTGGTTCTAGTCTTAGTGCAGACATCTTTGTCAGTTACAATTTCATCAGCCCTAGCACATCAAATAGTTCAATGTAAGCTTGTGAGATTCCAATAAGAGAAATTAATTTAAATTCAATTTGGAACTAAAAAGTTAAAAATCACTTCTTGTGCAAAGCAAATCCGCACATGTCATTGATCAATACTAAATATGAGACAAACGGATCTCTTCCAAGCCAACTTCACTTATTTGATTAAGTGCCCATCTAAATGCATTACCGTGTTCCTTATAAACCTTGTCCAATATTTTTCATGTTGTAATCAATTTGTGAAGCTATATTTGAACACTCAATTTACACAGTAGTCCAAAACCACCCTCAACCAAAATATTATAACCCTCACTTGAAAACATCAGGATACAATTCAGGTACAGGAAAAAAAGTGTCAAACAAATCCCTTTTCAGCTAAAGAAACAGAAACAAAATCTCAGCTAGCACTTGAACTCTAAAAGTTTTAGAAACAATGACACGACATACTCAATCAAAGAGAAAATACCTCGGCTCTTCGCATCATTATCACATACTCTTGTTTGAATCCCTCCTAAAATGAATCCAGAAACAGCAAAAAGAAGATATATAAAGGAAGAGCAAGAAAGTATAAGAGCTTTGGAAGCAGTCTCGACAAACTTGAATCTTCTACCCCATAATATAAGAAATGAGATGGATATAAGAAAAAGGGCAAAGAGACAGAGCAAAATGGAAATACCAAATACCAAATAAAGAAAGAAAGAACCCGTTGGAGGGTTTCACATGAGATAACCAAAAGAATCAAGATCTGCAGCAAATGGAAGCAACATAAGAGAAATAAGACAAAACACTTAAAAAAGGAAGAATAATAAGTAAGGAGATGATTGGAGCAAATGCTAATTGATCAAGGAGAAAAAAAGGAAAGAATGTAGCTTAAAGTGTTAGAGTACCTCCATGGTTAAATCTCAAACACGATTGAAACTCCCGAAAACACACACTCATAAATAGTTTTTCCACCTGAAAAAACAAAATTCAAGTTAAAAGAACTATCTTTAAACACACCCTAACTAATCGAAAAGAACCACACTAAAAAAAATTTACAGGTTGAAGAAAAGGGTTACCGGTGCCGATCGCGGGAAGCGACGTTGGGCGGAATCGATCGCGGGAAGCGACGGTGGTCGGAATCGCCGGGCCTTCCTCGCCTTTGTTTCATCTCTCTTCCTCCTCGACATCTCTGGCTCCTCTCCAACAAAGGTTGGAAAAAAGGAATTAGACATAAACTCAATTTAAAAAACGATATGATTGAATCAAGATCTTTGTAACAATTGAACAACAAACAATTTGCAGAAAATATCAGTGTATTCTTCTCATAAGAATAGCTTACTTTAATAGTTTGTGCAAGACTCACCTAACTCCTGCGATTGCCAACGAAAACAAAAAATAATTAATGTAAAAAGAATATATAAAGAATAAGTGAAATCTGAAATACCAAAAAAAAAAACTGTCTGCTTCTTACTCTCTCCCCTCCCAGATCTCTTTTCCCCTGTCCCGATCAGACTCTCCTTTCTCTCTTTTTCACCCTTCTTTCTCTTCTCACTGTTTGGTCCTTCCCTTTCTCGACATCTCTGGGTTTCTCTCTAGAAGCTTCCCTGACTCCATCTACAGATCTTTGTTTTCTCTCCCCAAAAGATCTGAAAAATGGAAGAGAAGATTAAAAGAATTTATGTGAGTCTTCCCCATCCTCTCGTCTCTCCTCTTCTCCCCCTGTCGCCATCCATCTATGTCTGTTCTAAATTTTTTTTCTCCCCACGTGTTGCAAAAATAAACGGGTGACATAAGTTATACATGCAGAGCACCCACGCGATATTTTTTTCTTTTTTATTTTTAAATTCTGGGCCAGTTGTAGGAAATTCGATCCGCAGGACTGCTTTTCTAGTAGGGGGTTGATTGAGTGAGATAATTTAATTCATATAAGCATTATCTATTACATAAGTAATATACATGAATTTAAAAGCTTATAAATTAAAATGCAAGACAAACAAACAAATAAGACAAGAAATCAAAGACTTAAGCAAAAAAATGCTCTCGCCCCAACCTAGCAACCCTACCTCGCCTGAACCCCAAATCCCACCAGATCCAGGTGAGTCGCACAACGCTAAGGCCCCTGAATCGGCCTCTCAACCATCTTCCTACAAACACAAGCTGCTTGCTTTTTCAAATCACAGTTACTTCCCAAATTGGCTTCAAGACGATCTACAAAATACCGCTGAAAAATGACGCCAGTGATGAAATTATGACAGGGGAAGATAGCCTTTCCCTACGCCTTTCTAATGAAGAACGAAACAGAATCAGGCGGTTCTGGCGAAATTCTTCAATACTAAAATTAATTGGGGGTTCTCTTAAATTCTCAAATCTGCAGATTCGACTCAAGAGGCTTTGGAAGATCCAGTCTGCTTTCCAAGTCTCAGATCTTGGCAATGGATTCTTCATCGCAAGGTTCCAATCTCCAGCAGAATACTATATAACTCTTGCGGGTGGTCCATGGTTTCTCAATGATTGCTATTTGTCTGTTCAGAGATGGGTCCAAAACTTCCGAGCATCAGCCAACCAACTCCCGACCAAAATAGCGGTTTGGATCCAACTTCCAGAGCTCCCTGTTGAGTATTACGACACCTTGGTGCTGCAACAAATTGGCTCCCTCATTGGGACCTCAATCAAAATAGATGCACACACAAGCTCCAATTCAAGATCCCAGTATGCTAGAATCTGTGTTGAAGTGGAGATAGGAAAAAGTCTACCAAAAAATATCAGAATTGAAGGATCCTCGCAGCCTATAGGTTACGATTTGAAAACTGCTTTATGTCTCTCTTGTGGACAGATTGGTCATAAGAGGAAAAATTATCCCTTAACTCCAGATCCGGTCACATCCAGTGCAAAGGAATCACAAATACCAACGGCAAAAACCTCATCGGAGAATGACTGGCGTATTATTGAAAGAAACCAACAACGGCGCCAATAAAAAAGGGTGGAGGAAACCCTAATCCAACCAAATGACATAAATGGACTGGGTCCACAACCAAGGCCCCTTGAACCCAATGTGGTCCAAAACAAGTAGCAACCAAATGTAGCCCACATGACGCAAGTCCGCCCTCGGCCCAAACAACAATGGCAGGCCAAAATGGGAACAACCTATGACTCAAATTCTCTCCTCCCCTAATTCCAATCCCTTTTTCTATTTTAGCTAACCTAGAAGACACCACTAATACTTCTTTGGTTGCCATGTCTTTGACAAGTGTTGTCTCACCACATGACTCAAACCACCGATTGCCGCCCACCACCCTCGATGTTGTGGAGATTTTAGAGTCTACCACCGCCTCAGATGATATGATAGTTTCTCCCGCCGTTAGAGTCTACCACCGCCTCATATGATATGATAGTTTCTCCCGCCGTTATTTCTTCTCACACCGCCTCTCTCTCCACCGCCATTATCCCTGCTGGTCCCTCAAAATTGGTAGCCTATTTCGTCTAGGGTAGCTTCCATGGTGAAAGTACGCAATTGTCCTTCAAAATTGGTGAAAAATTTGTGCTAACACAATGTCTGGTCTAGCCCTCCCTCAGGTGGGATTTCGACCAGCCCTTAGGTAGCATCAGACGGCAATTACTTTGCCTATGGATGCCCCGTGTGCGGATGCTAGCCCCTATGTGGGTCTTAACAACAACTTCATTCTTATTGCTCCATTTTAGCCCCTATGTGGGTCTTATTTTGTCAAATAAGTTGAAATCAACGAACTTAGAAATCAGTTTCATACAATAGACACTTGAAATCATCCAATTAATTATTTATAACCATAGCAAATAAGTGATTAGCAATCGTCTGATTCATTACCAAAAAATCGGATGCCAATATTAAGTCTTAATTTCAAACTTGGAATAGTTAGATCAGGCAACACCATCTATGGCATTTACACATTTGCCTATTCATGTTGATCAACCTGTTTTTCCAACTATTAGATCTCATGAATCATGATG
Source organism: Corchorus olitorius (assembly GCA_001974825.2). Lineage (NCBI taxonomy): Eukaryota > Viridiplantae > Streptophyta > Magnoliopsida > Malvales > Malvaceae > Corchorus > Corchorus olitorius. The sequence goes on from AWUE01021875.1 coordinate 27,173, forward strand.
TGGTTGCTAAGCGTACCCAAGCGGGTGTCAAAGAATCTCTCTTGATACAACTACACTTTGCCACTATTTCCTCTCTTATCTTCCTCTACTTCGCACTCTTCTAGTCATTTGGCCAACTTGATGGTAAATCCTTTCACATACTATTTCTTATTCCAAAATTTCTAATTAGACTCATACTACTTTCTTAGCAGCCATATCTTATGTCAGTGAGCCCACATCATTATCTTAGGCAATGAATCATGCCCACTAGCGAGAAGCCATGGCCAAGGAGATCTCCACTTTAAAAGGCAATCATACTTGGACTATTATGCAATTACCACATGGGAAATGTGCTATCGACTTTAAATGGATATATAAACTGGAAGTCAACCTAGATATAATTATGGAAAGGTACAAGGCGTACTTGTAGCCAAAGGATACACTAGTTTGAAGGTGTTGATTTTTATAAGTCATTTGCTCCGGTTGCAAAATTGGTCACTATTCCATGTCTTCTTATTTTTGCTTCTATACGGTAATTGGGAACTTCACCAATTAGATGTCAACAATACTTTTCTTACACAATAATCTTGAAGAAGTCTATATATAAGAAAATTCCTCAAGCCTTTGCTATGCAGCGGGAGCATGGTGTTTGTTGTCTCTGAAAATCTCTTTATAAACTTCAACAAACCTCTCACACTTGGTATTAAGAAATTCACCCAAGCTCTAATCGTTAGATTTTTAAATTTATACCCAAGGAGGCTCTTATCTTGTTGTACTAGCAATGTTCCAATTAAGATTGTTTGACTGAAACAGTATTTGACGACTAGGTTTTAAACCTAGTATCATGGTAAAGTTAAAAATATTTTAGGTCTTGGTGCATTCATTTGTGGGTATTGCTTTATGCCAACACAAATATATATGTTCTTGACATCCTAACAGTATGCGGTCTCACAAGTTGCGAATCGTCTTCTTCACTCATGTTACAAAAAATACGAACTTGATTTTGATTTTGGTGAACCCCTTAATGATCCTAGACGGTATAAACACCTAATTGACTGCTTATTTTACCTCACAATCATACAACCATATATTAGTTATGTTGGAGTACACATCTTGAGTGTTTTCATGCACAAGCTATGACAACCACATTATGATGTTGCATTACTAGTTGTTCATTATATAAAAATTTCACCAGGATAAGGTGCTCCACTTAAGCAGTTCATTATCTTTGCGAGCGTACAATGATGCAGAATGTGTAGGATGACCCAAAACTTTACGATCAACAACTGATTCGTAGTGTTTTTGGGGTTGTCAACCATTTTATAGCAATCAAAGAAACAATATGTAGTTTCTTGTCCCATAGCCAAGGCAAAGTACAGACAATGGCATGCTAATACTGCAAGTGAAGTCGTTTGCCTCATTAGACTACTACTCTTTGATTTAGAAGTACCTCATCTTTAGCTAGTTTCATTATTTCATGACAATCATATTACTTTGTATATTGCATCCAATCTTGTTTTTCATGAGCATACAAATATATTGAGATAGGTTTCCATTTCATTCGGCAACATATTCAGTTCAACCTTCAATTTCCTTGAACGATTTCTTCTTAGCATCAACTTGGGACGGATGAAAGGTGGGGGCACTTGCACCACTCAAATCCAATAGTCCCTTTAATATATAGTACATTTTTTATATATTTTATTATGGATTTATATATTTGATGCACTGACAATGCATCAAATCATGTAGACTGTCAATGATTGAGGAGTTGCCACCTCATTAATGTGTAAAATTAAAAATTTTGAAGCCCTTAAAAGCAAATAATTAAAACCATATTGTATTTTCTAATTCTCTTCCTTTCAGGTTTTAATCTGACAAGAACTCTTCTCATGCAACATTAAAAATTTCCATCGCTTTGTAAATCTGCCATTGTTGCACCAGTCGACCACCTCCAAATTTTTTAATTTCAAAATTTTGCAAAGTAGAGCAAAATCATTTTAACCCTTTTTTCGTGGCCATTTGCATTACAATTTACAAACCATTACATTTTGATTATGTGCTTCAAATAAAACATTTTGGATTTCTTTTGCTTGGTTGTCTCCCACCGCTTCAAACAAATTATATTTAGGTTTCTCATCTTTTAGGTTCGTTTAGAAGATATTTTCATATTTTGGCGATCAAACAAATGAGGTCCGAGTTTTTTTTTTTCTTTTTTAGGTTTAAGATTGAGATATTTTCAGATTTTGACAGTCAAAACAAACAAAGAGATTTCTTTTCTAAGATTATAAAAGAATTAAATTTTCAGATTTTGACAATCAAATAAATGAGATTTAAGTTTCTTGTTTTGAATTTGGAGGACTAAGGAAGCAAGGGATGATGAATAAGTCATTGTGGAAGAAGAAGAGGCTTCAATCACCATGGGAAGATGGGTCAAAAAATGGACTCTAGATTCGCGTTTTGAAGGCCAAGAGGCATGCAAGTTATTTATTTTCTTTATTGATGACATGTCATAATTTGGTGCACTGATAGTGTATAGAAACTATACACTGACAATGCATCAAATATTAACTTTGTTAGTATTTGTAATTGTGCCCCCACTAGAATATACAATAATCCACATCAAAGTCAAACACAACAAAACAAAAAGCTAAAATCTCAATTTCGAGTTCAAACTTTTAGAAAATTCTCAATTAAAGGTCAGACTTTTAAGAAAGATCATTTAAGTGTCTCACCTTTTCAATTTACGTCAATTAATGATCTTTAATTGACCCAAAAATGAAAAGGTAAGACCCTTAATTGACCCATTTTGGAAAGAGAGATTCTTAAATGGCCCAAATCGGAAAATGATACCTTTAAATGATCTTTTTTAAGGTCAAACCCTTAATTAAGAATTTAACAAAAGTTCGAGACCCAAATTGGGATTTCACCTAAACAAAATCTAATAAGTAACTTTCTTTTAAGATGTAGTCTCTGGTATACCCGTTGTGGTACACCCATTTACAATTGTGGTACACCTGGTAACTCTGACCCTTGGATAAACTTACTTTTATCATGGCCTTTGGATATTAAAAGTTTTAACTTGTTAAACCGGTTTTAAAAACCTGTTGGGATGAATTTGTACGTGGTAGTCCTCATGATAGATTTTTACATTTTTTTATTCCAACCGCTAATATTACCGTTGATTTTTATTTTTTTCTTTAAAATTTTTTTATTGTATAATCATTAATCTTTAGTTTAATCAATAATCTAGTGGGATAAAGTTTATCGGGATACCGAGACGATGATTTATTAGAGTTGGCTCACAAGAGATTATCGACCGTACTCATAGGTGGCTCCACATGTGTCGTCATCTCTGTTCTGCTTTTCCCTGTCTGGGCTGGCTAAGACCTCCATAACTTAATTGCTTCCAACATCCAAAAGCTTGCTCATTTTCTAGAAGGTTTAATATATAGTAGTTTCGATTTAACCAAACATGCAGTAATTAAGAAGAGAAATATCGTTTTGCCGAGTCTGGAGATGAATACTTTAAGATGGCAGAGCAGGAAGGAGACTTTAAAGAGTTAAATCCTTCTTATAGGGATATAAAAGTGTTCTTAATTCAAAAAGCAACGAAGATGTATTGGTGGAGCAAGTTATTGTTGATGATTTTTGTCTTGTGTTTTTTTTATTTATGATTCTGATTATTGATTAAACTAAATATTATTGATTATACAGTAAAAAAAATGTTAAAAAGAAATAAAATAAAAATCAACGATAATACTAGCGGTTGGAATAGAAAACTGTAAAAGTCTATCATGAGGACTACCATGTTAAAACCGGCTTAACAGGTTAAAACTTTTAATATCCAATGGCAAGGATAAAAGTAAGTTTATCCAATGGTCAGGATTACCGGGTGTACCACAACGAGTGTATACCGGAGATTACACCTTTTTTTAATCTCTATCATCGATCCCACTTGCCTCCTTTTATGTTTACAAAAATGTGTAGTCTCTGGTACACCCGTTGTGGTATACCTGTGTACACTTGTGGTACACCCGGTAATTTTGGCTCTTGGATGCATTCCTTTTATCCTGGTCGTTGAATATTATAAGTTTTAAACCGGTTTTAAAAACTTGTTGGTAGGGGTGAGCATAACCGAACCAAAAAACTAAACCGAACCAAACCAACACATAAATGGTGCAAATGGGGCGGTTTACTCAATGTGTCGGTTTTACTCGGTGTGGCCTTCGGTGTAGTTGGTTTTCTCGGTCGGTTTTCAGTCCCATATGTTGAGAACCGAAACCGACCGAGAAACCGATGGTTTAAATGAAATATATATTTTTATTATTCTGAAATTATATATAATGTATAGTTTAAATCAGAAAATATATAAGGCTATTAAAATTAGGTTTTATTTCTTTTTCTCTAATTCTTTTCTCTCTCTCTCTCAGTTCGACTTCCCTCTCTATCTCTCTCTCTATTTCTCGACGACAGAGGCTCTGTTTCACCACCTCTCTAGCACCGTCTAGCGGCCACAAAACCCATCTTCTTACAAACGAAGCCATCTTCTTCTTTTATTCTGGGAATTCGACTTCCTTCCCCATGTAATTCATGATTTCAAAGTTTCCCCAAATCCAAATTCAAAACCCTATAATCAAAAATCCAAAATCATCTTGTGTCTTCCTCCTTTTCCGAAATTGAAAACCCACCCTTCACCCTTGCTCTAAAGTTTCGTTTTCAATTCGAAGAGAAGAGGGCTGTCAACAACCCCTAACGACTTTGAAACTGATATGAGATGGTGACTAGTGAGTATACTATAAGGACAATTATTGGCTTTTGCTTTATGTTTAGGGAAAATAGAAATTTGGTTTTATGTTTAGAGAAATTTGAAGACTTGGGTCAAATTTGGTTTCTTCTAATTTTGTTGAACTTGTGTAATACTAATATGGCTGCTTTGACATGACTGCAACCTTCCCCTTATTGCTCTTGGTTCTGTTCTGAAATTTTTTTCTTATTCTTTAAAAATAAATTTTATGATAGTAATTTTTAATGGGATTGATCTGGCAATGATGTGAAATTAGAGAAAGTCATGCATCACGCTGAATCTATTACGTGCTGATAATTCTCTCTACCCATATTTTTTCCGAGCCTTTTTTTGTCTTACCGTTAGAATATAAATTATCCAAAAAAATGTATAATATGGCTGCTTTGTAAAAGGGATATGAGCATTGCTGTGTAAAAGGGTATGAACATTGTAATGTAAGTGTGTTTGTTGTAAATTACAGTATAGTTTCCTAATTATTTGTAAATTACGAGTTCTAAATGTCATTAGACATGAAAGCTTATTGAAATTTAAGAACAATTTGCAAACTGTCAAAAACCGATAGACTGAGAAAAAAACTGACAGTCTGTCTGTTCCTATGGTGGCCGGGTCGGTTTTCGGTGCCTATTTTTTTTCGTCGGTTTCAGGTTAGTCACCGACCGGCTATACCGCAACCGACCCTGTTGGGATGAATTTGTACGTGGTAATCCTTGTAATAAACTTTTACACTTTTTTATTCCAACCGGTATTTGATGGAAAAAATATTGTTCAATAAAAATTATTATTAACCTATATAATATTGTTCAATAAAAATTAAATAGACAAGAAAAATTAGAAATATTTGCGATGAAAGAAAATAGCACCAAACCTAATTTTGATGGGAAAACCGTAAAAGTTCTTTGTTATCCCCAACAATTAAACACTGGACAAAATATCAGTTCTCCTATATCGTATTCTGATTTATAGCGATATAAAGATGTAAGAGACTGAAAATTGAAAATTTGATTGACGTGATTCGATACAAAAACTTGAGTTATCGGGTCAGTAGACTTGATATGGAGTTGATTTCATTGATTCTTTTGCAATTAAATAGCGCTTTGATTTGCTAAAATAAAAAAGGATGTGGATTTAAGGCAATAAAATCTGTTTGAGTGAATTGAAATATATTATGTTGTAAAAGTTTATTACGAGGACTATCACGTCAAGTTGGGCAATACCAATCTTCATGCTCCAACGTGAGGGGATAAAGAGGTTGATCTTCAATCTCCCTCTAGTTGAGATGATAGAGGTTGGAATTCATCCCGAGAGGTCTTGGGTTCGAAACCTTTCATTTCCCCTTTGTCCTTCATATGTGCCACCAAAAGAAAAAAAAAATTTAACCTTATTTCTTGAACTATAGAATATGCTTAATTAGTCTTAATTCTAGGATTGACTATAGGGTATTCTTTGATTTGTTCTAATTTGTATAAACGCATTCGACCACTATTCTTGTAATACATAAACACACATAATATACTTTCGCAATTTTACATTTTTTCAGGTTATTATTTGATACACCGGCGGTGTAAATTTTGGACTTCATAAGCGGGTTGTGAAGTTGACACATGTCCATTTTCTGAATTAATTAAATTCTAAATATTTCAATCTAGTCCATAGGGGACACATGTCACCTTTCAAGACCCGCGTGTGCAGCCTGCTAAACTCAACTGACGGTGTATTATATATAAACCCTTGCCGGTGTAAATTTTGGACTCCATAAGCGGGTTGTGGAGTTGATACATATCTATTTTCTGAATTAATTAAATTTTAAATATTTCAATCTAGTCCCTAGAGGACACATGTCACTCCTCAAGACCCGCTTGTGCAGTCTGCTAAATTCCACTGATGGTGTATTATATAATTTTTTTTTTATTGATAAGGAATTTATTGGAAGGCTTGCCGAGAAGTTGAAACAAGTTGGTGACAATGAAAGACAAAGGTTATACATTGCATTTGTTTGTCTGGAACCAATACATTCTTTTGTAGCACACAAGGCAAAACCAGCAGCCAGTTTTGTGTCTTTTGTGGCTGCCATATCCAAACGCACTTAATCCATTAGCTGATAAACTGCTTTCCCGTTTCATTTTTTTCCTTCATAACATTATGATGGCAGTTAGAAGAACAATATCTTTTATTAATAATAATATTTCTTGTCTCTTGCATTATTATTTATTATAAAAAAAATTAAAAAGAAAAACAGAAGAACAAGCAAATTTTCTAGGTTTTTGTTTCCCACTTTCCCTTATTTTTTTTTGGTATCTCATCCGGTATCCAGGGCTTTGCCCTGACTAATCCGGATCCGACCCGCATCGCGCATCTGGTATGATGGATGAATCTCCCAACAGGGACAACTGCGTACGCAAACAAAAACCTAGAAAATTTGCAGATATAATGGAATTATGAAAATATCTTGTGACATAAAATATTGAAGGCCATATAATATGTGTTTGATGTCATGGACAAGTGGCAAGACGTTGATGGTTAACTATATTTTCTATGTTCATAGCTGTTGGGCATTGCATTTAAAATACCTAAACCCTTGTATTAATTGACACCAAAAGCTAGCCTTGAAGATTTTCTAGCATTGGTAAGGCAGAAGAAAGAATTTATAATGATGACTATATATGACTTTAACAGATATATTAAAAGAAATTTAAGGGAAATAAGTTTTGTTACTGGGATTTTATCCTTGATTCTGGACTTGAGGATGAATCTTATCTAATCAGTTTTTTACCTATTGGCCTTTCAGTTGGACATCAATTGAAACTTGTTTTAGAATGTTAGGGATTCACATATGAAGGAAACATCCCACATTATAAAGAGATGGGTTGTTTGAATGGCATATATATATATACTAGTTAAAGCACGTGCGCTGCACGTATGTTAATAATTGATAAATCATATATTCCACACATGCGTATTTTTCATTTTCATAAATTTTGATTAATTAATCATCAAAATCTGATCATTTAGTTTACAGAGATTTGAAATGATTAATCTCATTGAACGAACAAAAAAAAACTTAAATTATTATACAATTATGGTTATCTTCAATAATGAAGAAAGGTTATCAATTTTCTTATTTGAATTTACCAAAGAAACTACAAGGCTATTAAGAACGAAAGTTAAATATTAATCAATTAAGAAGGTTATCAATCTCTGATGCAAAAAAAAAAAAGAATAAGAATAAGATTATCAATTTCCTCATCAAATATTCATTAAAAAGCTATTTAAGTTATCAAAGGTTTTTGAATGTTATCAATAAATTCAGTAATTAACCTTATACTGTTAATAATTTTAGTAGCCTTTCATCAATAATGGCATTTGCCAATGTTCTTCTTTAAAGTTGTTAAAAAAGTTATAAAGGTTATAAAAAATTTTATAGTATAAGGTAATTTAGTAATCTGACATCTTTAATAAATTTTGTAGCATTTTATCAATTTAATGATGAGTATAATTTTCATATTAAGATTAGTAAAAAAAGTTGAATAGATTATAAAAAAAAAAAAGCTATAGTCCTATCAACAAATTCAGTAACCTTATGTTTTTATTACTTTTAATTAATAATTTTCGTCAATTATGAATGTTATTAATCTTGTAATCTAAAATTACTAAAAAAATTATAAAAGGTATTAAAATAGCTATAATGCTCTCTACAAAGCTAATTGTGCTCTTGGATGATTTTAGTAACTTTTTATATAAAAAAAAGGTTATGAATTTTCTTACTTAAAACTATTTAAGATTATATCAAAATAACTATAATGTTCGCTATCAAATAAGTTTTGAATGCTACTACTATATTCTAACTTGTACAAAAAAAATCCCATTAAAATCACTTAATCCTAATTAATCCATAATGGGGAGGAAATAATAAATACTTTTAAGGTTGTTTCCTTCCTCTTTTCATCTTATTTTCTTTCTCTTCTAAACCCTTTTTTGAAAACTTCTCACCAATATTCATGATACGTAGGAAAATTTATTGGTTTAACAATTGAAACTTATCTAAAATTTCAAACTATGAAGCTCTTGAAATATATGAGAATCAGCTTTTTATTTTTAATTGAATGCAGCAAGTATCATTTTTGGAATATAGAAAGCTCGATTTTCCTTTCTTCTTCTAGTTTTGGATTTCATATTCTTTTGCAAAATTAATTCGTTTTCACCTCAAATTAAATCTTTTAAAATTTTTTAACATCAATTAAGGCAAAGTTGTAAAGAAACTTACAATATTTTTTATTGATTTTATGTTACATCTATTGCATTTTATTATTACTTTTATGTTTAATTAGATAAATTTAGTTAGAATTAATCTAGTGTTGTTACATAGATAGTATTATTAATCAAATATCAAGTGATATGTTCTTTATTAGATGCATAAAAAAAAGACGTTTTCGGACCGAGACTTATCGAGTGACATGTTTTTTTATTAGATGCCTAAAAAAAAGACGTTTTAGGACCGAGACATGATGCTATCAACAAATTTAACAACCTTAATTGATATCTTACATCTTTAGTAAGTAATTAATACCGATTTTCTTACATAAGTAACCCCCAAAAAAACCTTTAGAGGTTATTAAAAGGCTACGATGCTATCAATAAAAATTAAGTAACCTTAAATCCTTAGTAACTTAAGTAATAAAATAGTTATCAATTCTCTTACCTAAAGTTACTAAAAACTTGTATTGGTTATCCAAATTCCAAAAAGGTATTTTACCGTCTACTATTTTTAATAATTTTACATTATTAGTAATATCGGTCGTTGATTAATTTTCTTATCTAAGATTACTTAACTAAAAGGTTATAAAAGTTATGAAAATATTATAGTACTATCTAGATTCAAATAATCTTACATCCTTATTAATTTTAGTAACTTTTTATGATCAATAATGAAAGGTTACCAATTTAATTACTTAAGTAATCTACTAAAAAGGCTAAAAAGTTATTAAAATTGTATTTACCAATCCTTACATTCTTAATATTTTTTTTTGCCGAAAAACATTATAGTACTATCTAGATTCAAGTCATCTTACATCCTTATTAAAGACCGGATCGTGGTTGGCATGCTGAGGCCGTAGTTACGGCCATCTCTTTTACTTTTTGGTACTTTTGTAGCAAAAAAAAAGTCATCTTACATCCTTATTAATTTTAGTAACTTTTTATGATCAATAATAAAAGTTACCAATTTAATTACATGAGTAATCTACTAAAAAAACTATAAAAGTTTTTAAAATTGTATTTACCAATCCTTACATTCTTAATAACATTAGTAAACTTTCATCAATGGTGAAGATTTACCATTTTTTCCTCAAAAGTTACTGAAAAAGTTATAATAATCATAAAAAATGTATTGTACTATCAACTAATTTAATGACCTTACACTATAAAGATACGCGCAGTACTGATTTTCTTATCTAAGATTAATTACTTAAAAGGTTATGGAAAACATTATAGTACTATCTAGATTGAAGGAACCTTACATCTTATTAATTTTAGTAACCTTTTATCATCAATAAAGTGTTACAAATTTTATTACTTAAATTTACTAAAAATGCTATAAAAGTTATTAAAATTGTATTTACCAATCCCTTTTTTTAATAACATTAGTAAACTTTCATCAACGATGAATATTTGCCATTTTTGTTTCTCAAAAGTTATTGAAAAACCTATAATGATCACAAAAGAGGTATAATACTATCCACTAATTCAATAACCTTACATTTTTTGTGATTTTGGTTATCATTATTTCTTATTACATTTTTTGTAATTTTGATTATCATATTTCTCCAAAATCTCACAATTCAACC